>PITA01020368.1:0-35076 GCA_004023965.1 Spilogale gracilis
TTGATTTAATTAAGAATTTTCATGAAAAACTCTCTTGTTAAGAAAAGCACTAGAATGATATGAAGGTAAAGTAACAACCAGATTCTACATAGTTAAAAACTTAAATCCTCATACCTCCTTTTTATTGCATTGTATTATTTTATTTTACTATTTTATTTTTATTTTATTTTACTTTCAGTATAGTTAACCTACAGTGTTATATTAGTTTCAGATGTACAATATAGTGATTCAGCACTTCCATTCAACACTTAGCGCTCATCACAAGTACACTCCTTCATCCCTATCATCTATTTCACCCACCCTTCCACACACCTCCATTCTTGTAACATCAGTTTGTTCTCATTGAAGAGTCTGTTTCTTGGCCTTTCTCTCTCTCTTTTTTTTTCCTTTGCATGACTGTTTTGTTTCTTAAATTCCACATATGAGTGAAATCACATTGTATCTGTCTTTTTCTGACTGACTTATTTCACTTAGCAGAATACTCTCTAGCTCCATCCATGTTGTTGCAAGTAGCAAGCTATCTTTTTAATGACTGAATAATATTCCATTGCATATATAAATATACCACATCTTCTTTATCTATGCATCAGTTGATGGATGCTTGGGCTGCTTCCATGCCTTAGGTATTATAATGTTGACATAAACATAGGGGTGCATGAATTACTTTGAATTAATATTTTCATATTTTTTGAGGTAAATACATAATAGTGCAATTACTGGATCCTAAGGTAGTTCTACTTTTAACTTTTTGAGGAAAATCTATATTGTTTTCCACAGTAGTTGCATCAGTTTGCACTCCCACCAACAGTGTAAGAGGGTTCCTATTTCTCCACATCCTCATCAACACTTGTTTCCTGGGGTGCCTTGGTGACTCAGTCATTAAGTGTCTGCCTTCGGCTTAGGTTGTGATCCCAGAGTCCTGGGACTGAGGCTACGTTGGACTCCCTGCTCAGTGGGAAGCCTGCTTCTCCTTCTCTGACAACCCCTGCCTGTGTTCCTGTCAAATAAATAAAATCTTAAAAAAAACCTACAAAAATCAGAACCCACTTGTTTCTTATGTTTTTGACTTTAGCCATTTTGACAGATGTGACATGTTATTCTCATTGCAGTTTTGATTTGCATTTTCCTGATGATAAGTGATGTTGAACATCTTTTCTTGTGTTTATTGGCCATCTGGATGTCTTCTCTGGAGAAATGTCTGTTCATGTCTGGATTATTTGGTTTTTGGGTGTTGACTTATATAAGTTCTTTATATACTTTGGATACTAATCCTTTATTGGATGTGTCATCTACAAATATCTTCTCCCATTCAGGAGATTGTCTTTCAGTTTTGTTGATTGTTTGCTTTGCTTGTACAGATTTTATTTTGTTGTAATCCCAGTAGTTTATTTTTTTCTTTTTATTTCCCTTGCCCCAGGAGACATATGTAGAAAAATATTGCTATGGCTGATGTCAGTGATGATTGCCTGTGTTCTCCTCTCAAATTTTGATGGTGTTCTATCTCACATTTATGTCTTTCATCTATTTTGATTTTATTTATGTGTATGGTGTAAAAAAGTGCCCAGTTTCACTCTTTGGCATTAGCTGACTAGTTTTCCCAATACCATTTGTTGAAGAGACTGTCTTTTTCCCATTGGACATTCTTTCCTGCTTTGAAAATTAATTGATCATATATTTGTGGGCTCTTCCTTGGTTTTCTACTCTGTTCCATTAATCTGTATGTTCATTTTTGTGTCAGTACCACACTGTTCTGATTACTACAACTTTGTAATATAAGTTGAAGTCTGGAATTGTGATACCTCCAGCTTTGCTTTTCTCTTTCAAAATTGCTTTGGCAATTCAGGATCTTTTATGGTTCTGCATAAATTTTAGGATTTTTTGTTCTAGTTATGTGAAAAATGCTGCCAGTATTTTGATAGGGATTGCATTGAATGTGTACATAGCTTTGGGTAGGATAGACATTTTAACAATACTTGTTCTCTAATCCATGAGCATGGAATGTCTTTCCATTACTTTATACAATCTTCAATTTCTTTCACTAATGTTGTCTGGTTTTCAGAGTACAGGTTTTTCTCCACTTTGGTTAAATTTATTCCTAGGTATCTTATTAGTTTGGATGCAATTGTAAATGGGATTATTTTCTTAGTTTCTCTTTCTGATGCTTTAAGGAAATGCAACAGATTTCTGCACATTGATTTTGTATCTTATGACTTTACTGAATTCATTTATCAGTTCTCATGATTCTTTGTTGGAGTCTTTAGGGTTTTCTATATAGAATACCGTGTCATCTGCAAGTGCTGAAAGTTTTACTTCTTCATTGCCAATTTGGATTCCTTTTATTTCTTTTTGTTGTCTAATTGCTGTGGCTAGGATTTCTGGTATTATGTTGAACAAAAGTGGTGAGAGTGGACCTCCTTGTCTTATTCCAGACCTTAGGAAAAAGCTGTTAGTTTTTCACTATTGAGTATGATGTTCTCTGTGAGTTTTTCATACATAGCCTTTACCATGTTGAGGTAAGTTCCCTCTAAACCTACCTTGTTGAGGGTTTTTATCATAAATGGATTTTGAACTTTGTCAAATGCTCTTCTTATCTACTGAAATGATCCTTTCTTTTATTGATATGATGTGTCACAGTGATTGATTTGTGAATATTGAACCATGTCTGCATCCCAGGAATAAATCCCACTTGATCATTGTAAATGATTTTTTTAAACATATTGCTAGATTATGTTTTCTAGAATTTTGTTGAGGATTTCTGCATCTGTGTTCCTCAAAGATAGTGGCTTGTAGTTCTCTCTCTCTCTCTTTTTCTTTTTTGTAGTGTCTTTATCTGCTTTTGTTATCAGGGTAATGCATACTACCTTCTGAACACCCTTGGGAAATGTATCATAAATTGCTAAATTATACAATATCTTTTAACAGTTATCTCTTTAGAATATATGTACTAATGATGTAAGGCATGTACTAATGATGCAACATAGTTGAAGTAAGTAAAGAAACTTACAATCCATTTTTAAAAAGTGGGCTTTTGATTTTACAAGAAGCAATTTGGTAATCATTACAAATTTTACCCCGTGGATCATCTGTTATCACATAGTTCATAATTTCAGGCAATATAGTTCACCCTTGAACAACACTGAGGTTAGGAACACTGACTCAACTGCCCCCTCCCCCCCCCACAAACCATGCAATAAAAAAAATCCATGTATTGGGGAGCCTGGGTGGCTCAGTCAGCTGAGTGTTTGACTTTTGGTTTTACCTCAGGTCTTGATCTCAGGGTAGTGGGATCAAGCCCTGTGTCAGGCTCTACACTGAGCATGGAACATGCTTGGGATTTTCTCGCTCCCTCTGCCCTTCCCCTGACCACCGAGTTGTGCTTTCTTTTTCAAAAAAAAAAAACCATGTCTAATCTTTTAATACCCCAAAACTTAACTACCAACAGCCTGCTGTTGATCAAAAGTATTACCAATAACATAAACAGTTAACATATTTTATATATTATATGATTATATATTTTTATAGTAAAGTAAGTGAGAGAAAAGAAAATCATAAGAAAAATACATTTACAGTACTTTATAAAAAAAACCCACATAGAAGTAGACACACACAGTTTAAAACCATGTTTAACGGTCAGCTGTTTATTTCATGCTTTATAGCTTTAAAAAGCTAGAAAAACAGGCACCTGGGTGGCTCAGTTGGTTAAGCGACTACCTTCGACTCAGGTCATGATCCCAGAGACCCGGGATGGAGTCCCACATTGGGCTCCCTGCTAGGTGGGAAGGCTGCTTCTCCCTCTCTCACTCCCCCTGCTTGCGTTCCCTCTCTGGCTGTGTTTATCTCTGTCAAATAAATACAATCTTTAAAAAAAAAAAAAGGCTAGAGATACAACCAGATAAGCAGGAAAAATATTATAAGAATACAATATTTTTACATTTATTTCTCTAATTTAGTTAATATACTCTGGATTAATTGTAACAGAGATACACATATTTATTGGATATATACATTGCAATCTGGCAAAGGAAAATGTACCTTGCTTTGTTGAACTCTTCATCTTTGAAATTGCTTTTCTCAATGAAATTACATCTAATCAGTCAATTTGATTAAGCCACCTGGTGTCACATTACTTGGACTGAAACGAGCACAGTTTTTTTCAAGGAAGTTAACTCTTGGTGCTCTACTTCTAAACTGGCATAGTCTTCTGAAATAGGGGGTTTCTGGCAGGTGGTATGAAAAAAAAATCCCAAAGTAATTGTACCATTTCTTCCTGGAAGTTCCAATTCCATTCAAACAGTTTGGGAAAAATAAACAAAGGAACCACAAGGAGATACATTTACTAGAATGGCTAAAATTAAAAGAAGTGAAAACAACAATGTTTCATGGATATGGAACAACTGGAATCCTCATAAATTTTTTTACGGGACTGTTAAGTATTACAACATATTTGGAAATAGTTCTGATTTCTTTTACAAAATTAAGCATATATCTACCCTATGACCTAGCAGTTCCATTACTAGAAATATACGCAAGATGTATGAAAGCATATGACCACAAGTGATTTGAAAAACAGTGTTCACATAAGCTTTATTTGTAGTAGCCTTAAAGGAGAAAAAAAATAATTTTTCATCAAAGAGTAGGTTAAAAATTTAAGTATATTTTTACAAGAAGATAGTATTCAGAAATGAAAAATGGACAACTGATGCAATAACATGGATAAATCTTAGAAATATTATCCAAATGAAAGAAGCCTTACACAAAATAATATGCATGGTATATTTCTTTTACATAACATTCTGGTTGAGGTGAAATTCAACTATAGTGAAAAGTCACAAAAGCGATTGTCTCTGGGGAGTTGAAGGGTAGAATTCCCTGGGGGCAGGGACATGAGGGAACTCTCTACCAGTGATAATGTTATATCTCTTGACACTGGTTTGCATTACACAAGTGTATGCATTTGTCATATAATGGCACACTCACGATTTGTGCATGTCCCTGATTAGAAATTTTACCCCTGAACATGAGTATGGATTAAGATAGTGATGGATAGATGAATTACAGGTTGGAAGCAAATACAAAAATATATAGATCATATTGATGTATGTATTAGAAGGGGAAATATATTAGTTTTCAACATGAGATTACATAGAAACATTACTAAAAGTTCTCTTTTGTGATCTATCAAATTAAAATTAAAGTACTATAACTTAAAATTATGTTTGTTTTCAAACGGAAACATGGGCCAATGGTTTGATATAAAAAAATTGAGACTATTAGTTTAAAACCAGCAAAAAAAAAAAATGGGTAGTTAAATATGCTAGGAGAAAATTCAGATATTCTCAAGAATTTTGATGAGCTTCTCTGTTATAAAAATAAATTGAGAAGAAAGGATACCATAACAGTGTTACATTGGCACAATAAAATAATTGGTCTTTGCAGCACTAGTTTAAAACCAAAAAAAAACCCAAAAAACCAACAAAAAGCCTGTGTTGTCCTTGCATGCTTACTTACAATTTGATTTTAACATTGTAGCATTGCAAATGAACCTAGATTTTTTTATGTCCCTTGTGTATGAGAACATACTATTCATCAGTTGTACAAACCCACCGACTTCTAATTCTGACATGATCATAGCTACAAACATCTTGAAATTCTAAATAACATAAATTATTTTGGAGGCAAAGTTAGAATTAAAAAAAGAAAAAAATCTATAGGTGACATAAAGAGTAAACAATACTTACACAGCAAGAGAGGAATAGGCACTATCATTATAACCTAGGACTTTAGAATTAACAAATGACCCAGGAATAAGAGAGAGAAGTCATTGGTCTTAATAGGCACTAAGACCCCTGGCTTAAATTCATGTCACAAGATGGACTATTTTTCCTAGCCGCTTGGGATACTGTGTGGAAAATGTGTAAGTCCGTAAATGATCTTAGACATGTTAATTTCCCCCCTCTGACTCTCCCAGTTTCCTTACTTACAAAATGGACATTGTAGTTGGGCAGTTTCTATCAACAGTGGAATGTATTATTACGTTGGAGGATAGATATGTACTAAATTTAATAGGTAGTCCTAGACTATTAATAAGCAGTAAACTCAAGAAAGCTTAGGTAGAGAAACAAAAGAAGGCTGGGCAGAATATTGAAATCCTTACAACCACAAGAGTGAGGTAAACGAGAGCACACACAAAAGGCTGGTTCTTTTACATGGCTGGTCTTTTATAGGCTTCCAATCAAAGTTAGTGGCTCCATAACACTTGCCTCTGCAAGTTACTTGTTCTCATATTTTAGTCGCCTATTTTATGTCTCTTGAATTTCCTACCAGTGTCTTAAATATTTTTGTTTATTTATTTTTTATTATCTGGTTTTCCCATCCCTCATACTTGTCCAAATGTGTCAACAAAAGATTAAGATCCAAAGTCCTAATGAGTTCAAGTCCCTTCCTCATATAACTAATGGTTGCCTACCTGCCTTGCCTGCTGTCCTTAGCCATACTGCTCCTGGAATTAACCTCAGTCACAGACTGTGCTCTTTCTGTTCCCTCTGCCCTTAATACTCTTCCCATGGATTTACTGCAGGACCCTCACTCCCACTCAAGACAGTTTTTTACTCAGATATCACCTCATCAAAGAGGACATTCTGATCACACCAGCTTAAATAACATCTCCCTTGTCTTTCAGTCCAGTTCTCCAAAATTAATGTAATCAATGCATCAGCATGTGTTCTATTAACATGAGAGAAGAACTTATCTTTTTTGGTTTTTACTTGATAATAGATAGTTATGGCCATAAGTGTGTTTATGGAAATTGAGCTATACCCATCTAATTATAGAGATGGTTCCTGTCTTTCTTATGGTACAAATAAATTGTTCTTGTTGTGTAATATTAAAGCTACATGTACCAGTAGAAAGAACAAAGTGAGTTTTCCTCTTCAAACTGTACCTCCTCCTTTGCACCTATCAGCTGTCCTGTCCTCCCTCCTTCTTTCCTTTTTTCCTCTCTCATTTGCCCTTCCTCTCTTTCTTCCTCATACCTCAAAGATAACATGCAGTGCTGAGATCAGCACTCTCAAGAATTTGTATAAACCTTTCCATATTCTAAAATTTACATTTATTATGCATCTGTATGTATATGGCACTTATATACATATTTTTTTTACATAAAGAATATACACACCAAATACAACTTGGTGACTAAATCTATGTCTATATAATTTTGCAATGTGCTTTTCTTGCTTAGCTTTTTAATATATTTTTATATATATATATTCAATGAACTTAGATCCATTTCATTTTTTCAGCTGCCACAGCGTAACCTATTATATGGATATACCATGCTTATAATAATCAGTTTATTTAATGGTTGCTTTCAACAATTATATTAGATATCATATATATATCTCTAATCTTAAATTATATATCTTATATCTTATATATATCTAATCTTATATTAACAAAAATGCAGCAGTGCATATATTGTATATTATATATAATTTTACAGGTCCTTTACAAACTTGTGTGGACATTATATTATGTTGCAGTACTACAATAAATGGATCAGAATAGAGATTTCTAGAAAGATCAGATAGGTAGGTAGATAGATGGTTAGACAATAGATAAAATTATGACAGAAGTAGCAGACACTTTAATGTGACATATAACTGATTAGGGAATAATTTTTGTTGGGTTAATTTTAAGCATACAAAATAACATAGGTCCTTCTTTAAATCATATGAAGATAAATTCCAACTAGAATAATTACTTTAAAGTAAAAGGAAAAGTATAAAATTATTATAATAAGATATAAAAATGTGTTTTTTAACTACTGTTTAAGGGAGACTTTTTGAAGGAAAAGTCATAAACAACAATTTTGAGTTAAAAACTTCTGTATGCTTTAGAAATCATAAGTTTAAAAAACAGTGGGTAAACTGAGAGGAGTACATCTGTGCATCGACAATAGAGGCTAAATATGATCACCACAAAATAAACACTTACAAATGAATAAGACTGAAAAAGAAAACAGAAATAATTAAGGAAGAGATAAAGGGTGAAAAATATACAGAGGATATGAATAGTCAATTTACAAAAGGAATTTGAATGATCACAATAGGTAAGGAGAGATACTGAATCTCATGAACATAAAGAAAAATGCAATTTAAAGCATAGCAGCACAATTTCAGAGCTAGAAGATTAGAAAAAGTATTAAAAATCTTAAAGTAATATATGTCACAGAAATAAGAAAAATATTTTTCTCTCATATTCTTTCTGGTGGGAGCCAAAACTGATGTAGCCACTTTGGAGACAAATGTTAGTAAATAGGAAAACTAAATAAGAATAGGATGAACACAACTACCCAACATTTCTTTCAGATTATATACACTGCATGTAGGTTCTTCTTTGATTTATTTGAGTTGGAAAAAAAAACACACATAAGTTCAGAGGATTTATAAAATCCCTGAAATCCATTCATTAATATTCTAGGGCGCCATTGACTTCTGCACCACTGACATCTGGTGTAGAACTTCCTTGTTTGCAAACTAACGTCATGTGATTAATATCCAATCACTAGCAGAGCCCGTGTAAGAGACTGAGAACAATTTAGACATCTCAGAGCTACTTGTAGAGCAAGAAAGTCATAAACAATTTCATGAATTTTCTCTATTATAATTTCACCCTTGGTGGAATTCTAGCTGAGAGGCAGATGACTAACTTCTATCTCTGATGCTTGTGCCCCTCCAAAGTTCATATGTTGAAACCTAATCCCAAATATGATAGTAATTATAACAGGGACATTTGGGAGGTGGCTAGGTCATGAGGCTGGAGCCCTCTTGAATGGGATTAATGCCTTAATAAAGGCATTAGGGTGTGTATGTGTGTATGTGTGTGTGTGTAACAACTGTTCTCTAATGCCAACTGGGTCATTGCTTCTCAAATGCTTCATAAATTGAATCTACTTCCTCATAAAAATTTTTGGGAGGTTATAATCTTGGGCCCAGTATTCAGAGATTCTAATTCTACAGATCTGGACTGGTGTCTGGCAATCTGTATAATTTAGATGCATTCTGTAACTTTTCACTATAACCATCAGTATTTACCTCTTTACTTTTCTAGACCTTGTGGTCCATCAAGAACATTATAGTCTTCATGATGGACCACCTTGCCATCTCACCACATCTGCACCAATATTTTGCTTTTTTTGTCATGATATTAAAGGTGTTTTTCCTTCACCTATAGATCCCATTGCATTTAGTCTCTGGAAGAGTCTGGATCATTAGTCATATAATTTATCTTGTTTATCTTGAACTTTTTCTTTATGAGTCCTTTCTAACAGTCTTTAAACATGTAGGGTGCCTGGGTGGCTCAGTGGGTTAAAGCCTCTGCCTTCAACTCAGGTCATAATCTCAGGGTCCTGGTATCAAGGCCCACATCGGGCTGTCTGCTCAGCAGGGGGCCTGCTTCCTCCTCTCTCTCTGCCTGCCTGTGATCTCTCTGTCAAATAAATAAATAAAGTCTTAAAAAAAAAACACACACACACACAAAAAAAACGTGTAATACTCTCTCCTATCTTTAAAAGATAAAAGCTTACCTGACTGCTTTTAGACCCCCTGGAGTTATTTTCTTATCTCTCTCCCTCCATTCACAACCAAGTGTCTTAAAGGAGTTGTCTGCAATTGCTGTCTCCATTCTTTCACCTTCTATTTGTGCTTTAGACAACTACAATCTGACTTCTGCCACCTCCACTCAGCTGAGACTGCTGTAGATAAAGTCACCATTGACTTCTTTGCTACTGAATTCAGTGAAAACTTCCTAATACCAGGTTTAGTTAAACTTTGTGCAGAGCTTGACCTGTTCATTAGTCTCTCCTTGCATTGCACTCAATTTCAGAGGTGGGATGCTGTGACACCACACACTTCTTGCAGACTCCTTCTGCACACACTTTTGTGGACTCCTTCTGAGGCTTTTTATTGGATTTTCCTTTTGTTTGCCTCATATTTACATCCGCGTTTTTCTTCTTTTTTTATTTTGAACATCATCCCTCAGTAATACTATGCAGTCCCTGATCTTCATGTAGTGCTTCCTAATGATTTAGACAATATTTCCAGTCTATATCTCTCTCTTTGCCTCTAATATAAATATCTGAGTATCTATTGCATATCACAACCTGGATGGTAATACCACTACTAAATATAAGAATCATAATCATTAAGAAATAACTGCAAATCAGGCTCTCCATTAAACCCATTTCTTGAATTATCATAGCCTTATAAAGTAGGTTCAAAATAATGTCCCCATTTAAAGATGAACAAACTGGGGCACCTGGATGGCTCAGAGGGTTAAGCCTCTGCCTTTGACTCAGGTCATGATCTCGGGGTCCTGGGATCAAGTCCCGCATTGGGCTCTCTGCTCAGCGGGAGCCTGCTTCTCCCTCTTTCTCTGCCTGCCTCTCTGCCTATTTGTGATCTCTCTCTCTCTCTCTGTCAAATAAATAAATAAAATCTTAAAAAAAAAAAAGATGAACAAACTGAGGCTTAGAGTTATTTAGTAAATTATTCAACATGTACAACTAGAATCCTAGAATCCAGATATGTTTAATTCCTAATCCCACACTGCTAACAATTTTTTTATACCATACGGTATATGCACGAGATTCTCCACAAAAACTCAAATCCAGCATGTCCTAAACGGAAATCTTCCATTTGTCTTAGTATCACAATGATTTTCCAGTTCTCCATCAATTCATACAAGCAAGACACTGGACTTTTTGGCTTATAGACCATCTCTAATAAATCACAAATTTGATAACTCCTGCTTTCTTAATATCTTAAAAAATGAAAGACTTTCTATCTATCTATCCTCACTGTTTAAAGCGTAATTCCCCCTCCCCTGAATCAGTGCAGTAGCTTCCTAACTTGTTGTCCCCACTTCAGGTCATGACCCCTCCACTCTATTTTTCACAAGCCAGTCTGAATGATTTTAGGAAGTCAAATCTGATCATGTCACTTACTTGTCTACTTAAAACCTGTCACTGCCATTCCAGTGCCCACAGGATAAACTCCTCACCAAAGCAATGAAAGGTCATTCATGACCTAACATCTCCTTACGTCTATGGCTTCTTCCATCCAAACTACTCACTTTATTCTCAACTCCAACCCAAGCAGGCTATGCTTCATTTCGGTTCTAAAATTTTAGAAGATTTTTTCTCCTACCTAAAAATTGTATACTTCTTCCCCCATTCAATGGGCCCTTCACAATTCAACTTAGATGGAGCTTCCTCTAGTAAGCCATCCCTCTCCTCTTACATTCTCCGAGAGTGCATGGCTGTTTCCTTATAGAATTCACCACACTGCATTATCATTACTTGTTTTTTACCTGGTCTGTCACTGCACTTTATATCCCTTCAATGGTGGCATCAGGACATTAGCTTAACTTAGTTTTCCCCAGAAGCAGAGCCTGAGGGAAGGAATCAAGTACAAATAATTTTGGAGGTGATCTCTGAAACACTGGAAGCAGAGTAAAGAAGTGAGAGACAGAAGGGAAGGTAGCCAATGAAAAGCTCAAGTACATTCCACTGTAGGTAGTGGAGCTTAATATGAGGAGATCCTCCGGGAGCCAGTGTAAAATCTGCATCTCAGTTACCCCAACTGGGGAGAGTGTTTGTGTATTCACATAGTTGCCCCGAACTTAAGTTGTAGCACCAATTAACCCCTCAATCCCAGACAAGCCAGAGTGGCTAAGCACTCTAACCACCAACTCCTACCGGATATTTGTTGAAGACATCTAAGGGAATGGCAGATGAGTGGAGGAGTGGATATTAACTCCTTCATATTTGCAGTTTGTTGTGTAGACAACAAACTTAATTCCACTGATCCAAAAGCCCTCAATCAAAGAAATTTAGGAGCGGATAATTGAAGGTAGAGCCATTACACACTGGATATGAGTGATGAACATGAGTCTCCATGGCATTTCCTACAGCCTTGTTTACTGTTTTAGACTTAATGCCTCCCAGTGTCTGGCATATAGTAGGTACTCAAAATGTGTATTGAATAGGTTTATATATAAATAAGTTACATACATATATTAATTTAAGAAGGAAACAGATTTCTGTGATTTGTTTATTTTTCTGTCCTCAGTATAGAGCATTAATTCTTGCTCTTAGTAACTGACAAATACTTTCAATGAATGAATAATTAAATAAAGATCTTACTGAATGAAGTAGATGATACTTAAGGTCCTTCTAAGCTGTGAGATTCTATAATATTTAAAAAATCAATATGTACCTTCCATAGTATCCTCTTCAAACACATCACGTTATTATCCGTGTGGGTGCTGTGGAGAGCAAAGCACACTATTTAATCATCCTTAGTCAGTCCACATTAGGGAAGTGGAATGTTGCAATGTTCTTTCATCAGCCTCATAGCAGAGTGACTGTGACTAATTGGACAAAGGGCCACCATGACCCAATTTTTGGGCCCTGCCACTTCAGAAATATTTAAAACACACTGTGGGATGGTAGAACATAGATGGACTGTTGCCACCTAAGCTCCCCTAATGACAGAAACGTGAAGAGAATTCCAGTCTCCAGAGCTATTATTCTGGTGCTTCCTGTGAGCACTTTCTGTATTAAAAAAAAAAAAAAAAAAAAATTGAAAAGGAGGTGTGGATGTGGTAGAACCTGAGTCTTCAAATAGCTTTCTGAAATGTCACCTGAAACAGGAAGGGCTTTGAAGAAAGGACTGTGGGAATGTGTTTAAACAAAGGAAAGTGGATACACTATTTCTGTTTTTTAGAACATTTAGCATTTAAAAAACTTCTTGTTTATTTGTTTGTTCTGGCTAATTTCTATGTACCACTGTCCTCTGCACTGCTGATAGGGATTTTTTAGTTCTCTAAGAAAGGTCTTTCTGATCCTGACCACATATAATGTATTCTAAAAATCCTGATTTTTATCACAGCAACTTTCTAATTTATTTTTTCAAAGATTTTATTTATTTATTTGAGAGAGAGAGAGAGCGAGCGCGCACATGAGGCGGGGAAGGTCAGAGGAAGAAGCAGACTCCCTGTGGAGCTGGGAGCCTGATGAGGGACTCTATGCGGACTCAGACTCATCTTGGGACTCCAGGATCATGACCTGAGCTGAAGGCAGTTGCTTAACCAACTGAGCCACTCAAGCACCCAGCAGTTTTCTAGTTTAATAACATATCTCTTTACTGATTATTAAATAATATGTACAGCTAAGATTTTAGAAAACTCAGAGGGTGATTTTTATTAGCATTTCCCCCTTATATCTATCATCTACCTATCCATCCATTCATTCATAATTTTTTATTCTGTCTACCAAATTTGGAAGTTATCACCGTGATTTTCTGACTTAAAATACACTACTAAAAATTTATTTTGGGGGTCAAGAGTTAGGTTCCCAGAGAAGTTGCAGGTTGTGATTTTCTTTAAATGTGAGTGACTTTTGTAGTTCCTTCTCAGATGGGTGGCAAAGTCCTTGACTCTTATTAGATAACTCTTTGTGAGCTGGCTTTCAAAGCATCTGAAATCTAGGCACAGCTAGAGGGTCAAGTGACTCTGATCAGGGGAGATGGATCCATTGCTACTAGAACTGTGAATAGAGAAAAAAATGATTTCTCATTGGCAGTTAATTTTTTGTATCGAATTCTTTCTCAGCAAACGTGTATAATACACATTAAGAATTGCTTGTTTGGTGGTGCTTGGCTAGCTCAGTTGGTATGACTCCTGATCTCAGGGTCATGAATTCAAGCCCCTCATTGGGAGTAAAGATTACTTAAAATAATGAAGTAGTTAAAGTGGCAAAGGTTATGTGTACTTTACCCCAATTTAAAAAGAAAAAAAGAATTTCATTTAGTGAGGGTTCATGATTCTCTCTCTCTCTCTCTTTTTTTTTTTTTTTTTAGATAGAGTGTGCATGCCTCATGCATATACATGTAAGCTGGGGGGAAGGGACAAAGGGAGAAGGAAGCAGACTCCATGCCCAGTGTGAAGTCCACACCAGTGTGAAGTCTAGTGGAGCCTCGAGGCAAGGCTCAATCTCAGAACCCTGAGATCATGCCCAGAGCCAAAATCAAGTGTCAGGTGCTTAACCAAGTCACAAAGACACCCCCATGATTCTCTTAAGAAATGAAGGCTGTTGTATGGGTACAGATACACATATAGGTATATTTCCCCAACGATTATTCTGTTTATACATCTTACAGAATATTAACAACTATTAACATATTAAGTTTTTCTATTTGCAATTACATAGCTAAAACTTCTCACACACTTAAAAAATGCATTTAATGAAGTAAACTAATATAAACCTAAAAAAAATAACAATGGGTCTACCGATACTCCAGAAACTATGTCCATTCCCTTCATTTTTTTTTTTTTAAGACAGTGTTTGTACTTGGGATGTTTATGTGAAGTTCTACTCATATCTTATATAAGTTATAAAAAGTAAACCTGAAATTAATGTAGTCCAAATTTCTCATGAGAATATTCTGAGACTTCTCATTTTTCCTTGAGGTCACAATGCTCATTAGTTACAAAAACAGAGTTAGAATAAAATTGATTTGATTTACTTTGAAGATTCTTTATATTGTACTCCTGGCTTAAAAGCCAACAGTTATATTTTATTTTTATAGTATATTAATATGTACAGACAGATATAAATGAATATAGAAAATGTATATATATAATTATATCACTTTAATTATGTTTGAGTCTTCTAAAAAATAAATACATAAACTGAAAAGGACACTGATTAAGTAATTTTCACAGAATGACCTACCTATGTACCCAAAATACAGAGCAGGAAACATATTATCAGTTCCCAGAAGCCTCTCTTGTGCTCAGGAATCCTCTCCTTTCCCATCCCCATAAGAATTCTCCTTCATTACCATAATTAGTTTTGATTCTTTTTTAATTTTATATAAATTAAACTTAAAATATTCTTTTCTGAGTTTGACATTTTGCTCTACATTATACATGTGGATTCATTCATGTTATTTGTAGTTGATCTGGTTGTTGTAAATTAAGTAGCGTAGAATATGCTGTTATGTGAATATTGTACAGCTTTTTTTTACTCATTCTACAGTAGATAGGCATTTGAGTGGTTTCAAGACATAAGCTATTAAAAAAAGAAGGAGAATACATAAGCTATTTAAAAAATAGTGCTTTAAGGGATGCTTGGGTGGCTCAGCTGGTTAAGCATCGCCTTTGGCTTGGGTCAGGATCTCAAGGGTCCTGGGTTTGAGCCTCCTGCAGGGCTTCCTGCTCAGCAGGAAACCTGCTTCTCCCTGTTCCATTCCCCATGCTTATGTGTGCACACACTCTCTCTCTCTAAAATAAATAAATAAATCTTTAAAAAAATAGTGCTCTGACTAATCTCTTTCAAAAATAAAACTACACACAAATATACATATATGTGTATTTTTAAATGAAAATTTCACAAATCATCGTGACTGGCATTTATTTTACAGATTTTATTTTGAAAATTCTCCTTTATCTTTCAACTGCTTATATCAGTGAGGACTTCTCTACACGTTAATAAAACTTTGGAGGTAAAAACTGTAGCCTGCACTTTTAAAATGTTTGTAGCTTTACAAGGAATGCCATATCATGTATACATCTTGTAAATTTGGGGAGAGATAAGGATTTTGCAATCAGATCTTTACTTCTGAATTAATGGTTTTCACTTACATAGTAAATTTCCAATTTAACACCTTTTTGTCATTGTTTTATATGTGGACCATGTACATTAGTTTGTATTGTGAAATAACTTTTTAGCATAGCTCAATGCAAGGCTGAAAGCCATAGCTTTCATGGCAGTAGCAGGAATTTTTTTATTTTAATAAATAGTACCAATTCTGTACTAGGGGGTGAACAATTTATTTGTGTTTATTCATTATTTTCTTTTTAGTTTTTATTTAAATTCCAATTAGAGCACATGCAATGTATTATTAGTTTCAGGCACATACAATACCTGGTGCTCATCACAACAAATGCACTCCTTAATACCCATCGTCTATTTAACCCATGCCCTGCTCACTTCCTCTCCAATAACCATCAATTTGTTCTCTGTAGTTAACATTCAGCTTGTTGGTTTCCCTCTCTCTTTCTTCCCCCAGTGATTGTCTGTTTTGTTTCCTAAATTCCACATACAAATGAAATCATAAAAATACAGAATGTTTAACAAATGTATGTGTAATCCTTGCATAGGGGGCATGCTAATCTTCTCTGTATCGTTCCAATTTTAGCATATGTGCTGCCACAGTGAGCACAAGAGGTCAACAATTTAATATAAAACACCTTTCAGAGAATTTTAAGATTTTCTACTGTTTAGTTCCTAGGTAATGTCACTGCACCAAAAACCAGTACATGTTCAAAAGAAATGAATGCTGGCTATGTAACTTCACATAAATGATAGAAATAATAATTTTGAAAGCAAAAATGATACACTACTCTATTAGGTGCTAATATTTTCTCCTTGACCAAACTTTAGTCCAGCTTCTCTGAGCCCTTTATCTCAAATAGGCTCAAGTTTTGGACTTGTGTATTTATCTTTGCACTGCCCAGTTTCAAAAGAATCCTGTTGAGTCAATCTAGCAAAAATCCCTCTAAGCCTTGATATGACCTTTTTGTAATTTTCCATACATCCAGCCCTACTGTACTCCATGGCCATAAATCCCCACTTGTTTTGTATTTGTGGTTGAACCCAATCTCTTTTCCCCACTACACAACCCCCACTGCAGCAGTAGTCTCTCTTGAATAGACTTTCATAATGTTATTAACAAATGTCCTGAATAATTATATTCTAGTGGGGATTTTTTAATGAAAAATGTGTTATCCTGAGGAACCCAATGATTCACCACTTTCTAGTCTTGTTTCCTATCTATATCTTATAAATACAAATAGATATAGACAGAAAAGATATAAATACAGTTGAAATTTGAATAAAATTTGGTACTGTTTGCATCCACTTATACAGATTTTTTGATATAGTTCTATAAGTACTGTCTTATGATTTTTAAAATAACATTTTTCTAGCTTTACAGTAAAAATACAATATATAATACATATAACATGCAAGATATATTAATGTTTACATTATCAGTAAGACTTTAGTCAACATTATCAGGCTGTTGGTAGTTAAGTTCTGAGGGAGTCCAAAGTTATACTTATTTTTATCTGCACAGAGAGTTGGTACCTAAACCCCTGAATTTTCAGGGGTCAACTATATATTAAAATTAATGAAAGTAGCCAGCTTAAGTCATCCTCTCCATATATATATGGGGATTTTGTGATTAGATCTTTCCTTTTACATTAATAATCCTCACCACCTACTGAATTGAATTTCAAATATAATGCCTTTTTTTTTTTTTTTTTTTTTTTTTTTTTTTTTTTTTTTTTTTTTTTTTTTTTTTTTTTTTTTTTTTTTTTTTTTTTTTTTTTTTTGTGATACAGTGTGACTCTGTAAGGACGAAGCCTCGACAATAGTTTTTACCATGGTATTTCCAAAGCACAGTGCAGTGCTTGGCAGATGGCAAGTAGTCAACATATTTATTGAATTGAATCATATCTTCATTACTTTACTAAGGGCATCAAGTGTTTTGGGGGGAAAAAAAGTAAAAGATTAAAAGAGTAGAGACAGAATTAGTAGAGGCTTAAAAGAGAAAAGGAACTAAATTTAAGTGCCAAGTATAATGGCACTACTGCTCAACAAGGTTCAAATCTGGTCTTCGTGAGGACCCAGTTCCTTCTCATTTTCAAGGGAGCCAGAGTACTGTTCACTAAGGAAGTCATAGTCTTGTACCCTGTCAGATGCTGGGTTCAGAGGGTCTATAAATTGATCCATTTTCCATCTGGTTTTATTTGTAGTCACTTTAGGTTAAATTGTATCCAATAAAGTCTCAATTATCCCTATAGTTATTTTATTTACAGCAATACGGCTCTTACTTTGCTAATTTTAGCTTCAATCCAACAAAGAATTGTACCTGTAGAATACCCCTAACTCAGAAGCCATGTATCTTTTTAAACTGAGCAATAGCCAAAGAGAAATATTGCCTCAGAAGGTCCACATTTTGTTAAAATAGCTCCAGGCTGATTTGCCCTATAAATCACTTACTGACTTGGACATTTGCCATGGGGCTCACCAGAGGGCCATAGCTATTAGCCCACATTAACTTCCCAAAAGCAGTTTCCTGAAGGCATTTCCTTGATTGTTAATAAAGCCAACTGGAAAGTTATTCACAGTGAACAGAATACACAGTGTAAAATATATCAGTTTTTAGTACACCAATGTGTTTAACTTCAGAATTTACTTTTTTTCATGGATTAAGCATCAACTGAAAAGACCTAAATTTAACCTTTATAATAAGAGTTTTGATGATTGTGATGCAGACAAAGAGGCTTTTTCATGTGCTACATATACTAAGTTTTGGAGAGTTACTGGACAATTTCTTTTTCTCTAGACCCAATCTCCAGCCTTCCTCATTGTGAAGTATATCCCATGAGGCTAATCTCCCTAACCCACTATCTGGGATTCCTTGACCTCTTGTTTCCATTTGGTTTGACCAATTTGGTTTGCAATGTTTTAGATAGGAGAGGAGAGCGTTCTGGGTGTTTTTTCCCCACCCTCCCTCCCTTCCTGGTCACTATTTGGCTGTGGCTATGTCATCTATTCAAAATCACAGCTCCTGTTGGGTGAATTCTATTCTATGGCATTTTCTAGCTTCCAGTACTCCTTCCTCTTGTACTTTTAGAGTGGCAGAATAATGACACCCCAAAGATGTTTATGTTCTAATCCCTGGAATTTATTCTCATTATTCTGGAACTTATTACTTATTAAAAGGACTCTTGATCTGATTAAGTTTAGAATTTGGAGATGAGAAGATTATCCTGGATTATATAGGTGGGCCAGTGTAGTCACAATGGTCCTTATAAGTGGGAGGGCAGGAGGCCAGAACTAAAGGTAGGATGGAGGAAGCAGAGGTTGGGATGATGTAATTGCTGACTTTGAAGGTGGGAAAGGGCTGCTGGCCAAGAAATGAAGGAAGCTTCTAGAACCTGGAAAAAACAAAGAACAGGTTCTCCCTTAAAGTCTCCAGAAGAAATTCAGCCCAGAGAATATCTTCAGTTTAGCCAGTGAGACTACCGACTTTGAGGTATGACATTGAATTTGTACTGTTCTAAATAACTAAATTTGTGGTGATTTAGTACACTAGCAATAGGAAACTAAAACAGATAATGGCTTTCCCATGGTACTACATCCTCCTTTCATTAATGAAGCTTAACATTGCCTACATCTTTGTGAATAACCCCTTCACTAATTTTTCTTCATTTATTCCCTTTGAGTGTACCATCTATCTGTGCCAGGACTCTGTTAAATGCATATATTTTATTTTGTAAACCACTTTTAGAGATTTCTTCTATTTAAATAGTGGGAGATATACACAGTGCCTGAGGTAAATACAGATACTCATTGTATCATTGTTTATAACAATAAGAGATAATGTAAATTTTCAGAATAGGGACCAGCTAAATAAATATATTATTATAATATATATTATATATAATATACTTGTTACATATGTATATACATACATGTATGACTGTGTGAAAAAATCAGACTATAAAACAGATCTATATCTATACCTATATCCATATCATGTTTATACCTCTATTATCTATCTCACTATATGAAGACAAAATAAATGATGCTTTTAGTGGTTAACTCTTGCTAGGAGATAAAGGGTATTTTTTTCTTTGCAGTTTTCCATATTTTTCAAAATTTCTAAAAAATTTTCATTAGTGTTCAGAAAGTTTTAAAGCAGTAATGGGTGGAATGCTTTATATTACAGAGAAAATCTTTTCTAGTTTTCACCCAACTAGAAAAATAATTTCTTCTACCTGCAACTATTTAGTGCAGCTCCATTATGGTTACTTGTGTTCTTATCTGACTCCTCTGTCATATTATGGACATTTTGAAACAGAGAATGCCTTAAAATTTATTTCTTCCTATACTCACAGTACCCTTTGTGAGGCTCTTGATATATATTTACTGAAAACTTTATATTAAATTGATTTTATAGATGCTTAATCAAAACTTCTATGATGAGAGTCCCATAAAAAATACAAGTAACAGAAAAAACTAAAAGGCAAATTTATATAGTAGGGAGACAGAAGATAAACAACGTGATTTAAGATGCAAATGGTACTGAATTATTTGTATCATATTCTTGTCACAAAATTGTTCATTTAAAATTTGTTTACTAAGAGGATTGAATAGATGTAAGTAGTTAGATGAGGTAAACATAAGGATTAGGCTACTCAACAATCCCATTAAGTACTGGAAGAAATAGTACCATTCTTTAGTCAGGTTGGAAAGGCTTAGGTAGAATTAGGACTTGTAGAATTTTTAATTATCAACTGTTCATTGTGTGAATAGAGAAAGGCATTCTAGTAATAAGGCACTATTATGGAAAAGATTCAAGGAAGAAATAGGACAAATGAGTCAAGACAACTGTGTGGAGAAATGACACAGTTTAGGAGAGACTGAATGTTAGATGGTGTCAATAACATTAGCAGAGTGATAAAAATTAAGATGGGTTAGGAGGGACTAAAATAGGAATAGTCAGGAAAATCTCCAGATGTGGGAGACCTGGGTGGTACAGTAAGTTAGGTATTAGACTCTTGGTTTTGGCTTAGGTAGTGATTCCAGTCATGTGAGATGGAGTCCTGCTTAGGGCTCTGGCCTCAGTGCAGAGTCTGCTTAAGAGTCTTTCTTCCTCTCCTTCTGTCTTTCTTCATCAAGTTCTCTCTCTCTCTTTCTAAAATAAATAAATCATAAAAAAAAAAAAAATCCCCAGATATGTGAATTTTCTATCCCTGGTCCAGTGGCATTTTTTTTCTTTTTTATGGCAAGAGTCCTTAATTATGAATAAGAGTCCTCCTGTTCATTTCATTAAGGATCTTATAAATTTAGATACAAAATAATTCATTACCTTACTTATGTTGGAAAAACATACTATATTAAAATGCAACTATACAGCTCTTGTTAATGTCACTTATGTTTATTTAGCCATCCAATTAAGCATTTCCATATTTTTAAGGAAAATTACTTTTTACTTTTTTAAAAAATATTTTATTTATTTGACAGAGAATTTTCTTTAGGTACATGAATTTCCCAAACATGATATGTTGGCATAGATATTTATTGTTTAGGGTTGTCTGTGTGGCTCAATCATTTAAGCATCTGCCTTCGGCTCAGGTCATCATCCTGGGATCTTGGGTTCAAGCCCCACCTTGGGCTCTGCTAGGCAGAAAGTCTGCTTCTCCCTCTCCCTCTGCCTGCTGCTCCCCTGCTTTCTCTCTCTCTCTCTCTCTCTCTCTCTCTCTCTCTCTCTCTCTCCCTCTCCCTCTCCCTCTCTCTCTCTTTCTGTCAAATAGGTAAATCAATGAAATCTTTAAAAAATATATTTATTATTATTTATGCTTATTATTCCCACAAAGTGGAATATATAGTATCCATTCTCTTTTTTTTTAAGGTTATTTATTAGAGAGAGCACAAGCAAGGGTAGCAGCATGCAGAAGGAAAAGTGGGCTCCCCTGCTGGGCAGGGAGCCTGATGCAGGACTCCATCCCAGGACCCTGGGGTCACGACCTAAGCTGAAGTCAGATGCTTAACTGACTGAGCCACCCAGGCATCCTAATAATCATTATTCTTAAGCAAGGTAAACTATGATCCTGTGTCTTTTCTGACTTTTCATGTATGTGTTGAGGAAAATTATTAATATCCAGACCTTCTTTGGTATTAACTCAGTTACTCCTTATAATAAAACTATGAGTTATAAACCATTATTATTCCCATTTTCAGGTATAATAGGTCTTAACAGGGCCTGGATTTGTACCTAGGTAAACTGGAACAAGAACCTCTACTTTGCTGTTTTATTATAAAAATAATAAGGGAAAACCTTTATTTATATCCTAAATATGGCAGAAGAAAGTTACAACTGGATTTATAATTGGTCTATGATTTAGTTAGAACAGGTAATAAGTCTTGCCACTTTCTTGCTGTAGTAGAAACAATGAACCTATAAAGACTAGTCATGGGAAACTCTCCTGTTATCTATTATCTCAAGTTCTGAGGGACAAAGGCCAACTCTGGGTCTGGAATTTTTCAGGTAACTGAAATCTCTTTTCTCAAACAGAATTCTGAAAGCAGTAGCTAACACTATCTAATTGATCATTACATTAGGTACAGAATAAAAGAGATGCAAAATTTATCATCTTTTGCTGGGTATTTTAAATTTCTGTCTCATTGCAATAAGATAAAGTGAGGACAAGATCAAAGAAAGAGGGCACCTTACGTTTGGCAGATCCTAAAGCATTAACAGGAAGATAAAGTGTTCCAGAAGTTTACTTCCAAATCCTGAAACACTATAAGACGCAATAGAAAGAACAACTGTCAGGTGTCTCTCCCAGGTGTGCCATCAACTGGCTATGTGACCTTTGGGCAATTCAACCAGCACTAAAAAATATAGCAGAGCTTTTGGTCTAGGTCATTCTCCCTTTCTCTTACCCATTTGACAAAAATTTGTAGTGAAAAAGCATTGAGATGGCAATTTTTGACATAATCCCCAAAGACCTCATCATTTGGTTAATTTAATTTGACCTTCATCACAGACAAAAATTGTTGCTACTAGTCAGAACAATATTGATACGTACAAAGAGTGATGAAGACCATACAATGAATATGCACTCAGCTAAAGATAAGCGCATTGGGTTAGGCAGAAGACAAAACCTAAGTGAAAGCTATTTTTTTAAACTTGTCCAGAAGGTGAGAAAGAGATGTTTAAATTGGATGCAGGCAGCCATGAAAAGTCAAGAGAATGACAGGCAGAGGAAGGTTAGGTCAGCTGTGCTTGTAAAGGATCATGTTACTTTTGAAAATTTCAAAGTACTTCAGTAAAATATGACACCGTCTCTGGAGCATGTCTACCTCTTACCTACCTAAGTTTGGGTGGTACAGAGAAAGGTGCTTTGGCCTTAAAAGTAACTAATGGGTAAGATTTCCTCAACAGAAGAGTCTCAGATCTTCAATCTACAGTTTAACAGAATGTTGCAATACAAATACTCCTTAAAATGAAACCTTATACTATAGAATCATATTAAGACATACATGAATATTGCTGGATTTTTTTAAGGAAAGGTGATCTGGTGGAGATAGGAGATCGTGGCAGCAGAATATCAGAGGCCCTGGAAGTGAAGAAAGACACCCTTGAACACTTGCTGTCTGATGGATGTCCCTACATGGGGCGGCATTATCATACCTTTTAGCTAGTAAAATAGAGGCTTATAAAGGATGAATTGAATAGTCGAACAACAGGTAAATGGTAGAGTTGGAATCCCCATTACATCTGATACTAGTGTCCATGTTCTTAACCACACTACAAATTTTGTGGTTTGAGCTTTACTTATTTGGTGACATTTCTTCCTTCCATTTCCATTCCATACCCTAAATATATCTCTTAATTTCTTTGAAGTGAGGAACATCACCATGCAGAATAAAATCACACTGCTCATCAAGAAAGCTCACATAAAGGGAAGGCAGCATTGGGGAATGCTATAGGAAAGAGGGGTCACAATCTTTACAACAAACAAGTCCAGCCAGACCACTGACATGCCACCATCAATTAGAATGCAGCATTTTATTGTAAAATTCCACATATTAGGCAATTCCCTTTGTGAAAAGGTTTTTCAAATACATAGATGGGGAGCAGCTAATAATTAAGAATTAGATTACATATAATATATATTCACATTGCCAGTACTATGCACACATTGGAAAGCTAGCTTTTTTTAAATGTCCCCATTACAGAATACATTTCAAGTTGACAATAATGTGTTTACCACTGAAAATTTGCCAACAACTCTCCCAAAGAGTCAACATTAAATATATTAACAATTCAAAACATGAAAATAATTCTATTTACATGTGTTTGAGGTTATATACTAGAGCACTGATATATTAAAAGGTTTATAAAATTGGCAGCTAAATGTGTTTCAAGATTCATCCAGATGACTCAATAAGGACCTTACATAGTTTTATAACAAAGCCACTCTTTCTTTTCTACTCTTTTTAGATTATCAAGTTAATACTGGCTCTGACTGAATTCTTAGAGAAATGATTGCCATCAAAAAGAACTGACAACGGGTGCTATTTTAGAAAAATAAGGATTCAGGATGAGTACATGAAGGTGGAGCCCAACTCATCATGTTTGAAGTCTGGGACTACCATTTCATGTGATTATCACATAGCTGAATGAGGCCACAGTCAAAGGTTCAACCTCCATGTAAGTCATTTATTCTTTCAATTTTTAAAGATTAACCTTCAATACTTTATTTTCTTCTTTTTAGAGCACAGAGCATAGAATACAACATCCTGAACACCAGTCAGGTATGAATCCTGCTCTTACCTGGAAAAAAAATATACAAACCCTAATTATGCCTTAGTAGGCCCATTTCTGTGCATAAAATAGGCCTTAAGTATTGTTTTAAAAGAAGTATGGGCTTTGGCTATTTTTGTTTGTTATCAAAAATTTATTTTAGGCAAAGGTCTTTGGATCCTTCTGTTAATTTTCACAAGACCAAATAACATTTGACAATACCTGTGTGAAAAGATAAACCCACTGGTTCCAGCTGGCTCAAAGAGATTCACAGAAGCACATAAAGCCAGTTCACTTCAAACCATATCTGTTGAGCACCAGCCATATGCCAGGCACTATGTAAGGTGCTGAGGACCCAAAGAGAAAATGACAAGGATTTTGCCCACAAGGCACTCACAATCACTAGAAGCAGATCTTCAGATGGAGAATAAATTCTGTTATAATCTATCATCCTAAAAGGAAGAAAAAATAGCTGCAAGCACATACACTTACTTCATACTCTATGAAATTGGGCATATTTAGAGGTGGCAAATGTCAATTATTCAGTCTATATTTTACTTAGAGTGTTTTACTATGTCCTACATGGAAAAATAATAAGCTGTTCGAATCTTCATGCGTAAGGGAGAAGATAGAGAAAAATCCTCCCTCCAGTTCCAAACCCAAACCCTTATAATTACATTCATGATTCTTTTATAGCCCAAAGACACAGAATAAAAGACAATGCTTTATGATGTTAACTTCATTCCATTTATTTTGGCTCTAAAGAGATGCATGCATTAAACTTGAAGCAGTCTACATTACTGAAATATTTACATCATTGTACATGTGATGTGGAGGGAATTTTCTTCCTATCTTGGGATAGAGGTATAATAGATTTCTAGTCTAGGCCCTGTATTTAAAGTGACTTGTGATTTTTCCCAAATGAGGGAGATATCCTACTGGGACCAAATTTACTACAACCTGCCCCCAGATGAACATAGGGTACAGTTTTGGACCTTTTGCGTCTAATTGTATTTTGAATTAATTAAGGACTCCACCACTATAAGTAGTCATGGCTTCCACTATTTCAATCATTGTAGCTGAAAAATATCTTGTGGGGTTTCAGTGTTCTTGCTCTAATTTCATTTTGCCTTGCAGGTTTGAAACACAGCAAACACTTAATTCAAATTACATTTACCACAGGAGAGTTGGGCGCAAACAATATGACATTAATACAATTTAGCAGGTTAGAACATAGAAACAAATTCAAATTATCATAAACCACACAGGGATTATTTAAGTGGACTTAGAAAGGACATCTTCTCTCCATGAGATTTAGTGAACAAGACCCACATCAATAAAGCCCATACCTCTTTCACAGGTAAAGGTAGGAAACCCAATAAACCAGATTGAACAAGCAGAAGGCAGTGGGGAAGAAGATCCGTGCATATGAGTCCATTTTGGCAATACGAATATGTATCCTCCCATGTCTCCAAGCTCCTGTTCGGCAGTCTTCAAAACAGCAGAAGAAACTGGCACAGTCCTTGCCATCCAGACACTCATACCCGTATTCTTCATCTCTCTCTTGAAGGTGAGTGGCATTGTTCATTTGAATGGTTGCTGATCTTGGGCGGATATCAATGGTAGGTGCCTGAGACAAGGGTAGGGAATAAGAGTTAGTTATACTTGATAAATCCCAGACTAGGTCTCCACAATGTCACCAAGGTGAATGATGAATCTGAAAATGAGTACTCAGGAATTGCTATGAAATCGTGATCTACAATGGTAAAATTGAACTAAGAAGGATAGCACATTTGCAGATTTCAAATTTTGAGCTTAAGCAGTGCAGCTGAAAATAATACCATCAAGCTAATAGCTACAGCAAGAAGATTAAACACCAAAAGAACTCAAAGTTTAAAGATTTAAATCAAACAACTACATGGAATCTTATTCTAGTAAATATTAGATGTGAGGTTGGTTACATGAAGGCATTTAATGGTGTTGCATGTGAGTAGAACAGAGAAATAAAATGCATCAGTTTTGAACTCAAATTTTGTGTCATGCTTACCTATAAGCAAATAGTAAACCCCATTACACTGAGCAAATGTACTGAATGCTATTAAAAGAAAATGTTAATATATATATAAATATAGGAGTTTTCTGAGTTTATACCACAAATGGTATGGCTTATGTTTTAAAGAAATGTAGTGTTTTGTCTACCATTCAGCATTTAGAAGCTTTAATGTCAGCAATGTTTACCTAATGTGAGTGAAAATTCAGAAAAAAAATGCTACCACCTTTTTACTATTTGAGAAGCAACACATACCAATTATTGAATAATTTAATCTTTGCTGCCACATTAATTATGAAAGTACTAAAATCTCAATGATTAATTTAGAATTAATTTTAGGATATTATAAATATGAACTCTAGTGTCTCTGAGTAAGTTATCCAAATTCAACTGGGAAAAGAAATATCATTGCATTATTGCATGATAGAGCCAGGAGGCCCTGGGTTACCCTAAAAGGAAGGGATGGGTATTTTATCTTAAAGCATTTCAAAGAGAGTGTTACTTTTATAGAATTGATATTTTAGAATTTCCGAACAATGGAGATTATCAAAAAACAATCCTGTTTTAGGATTTACCAAGTTACATTTTAAGAGCATTGATAGTATATATGGTAGGTGCAGTCAGTGAATTTTATATGAGAAGGGAGTTTTGACTTTAATATTTAAAGAAGACTTTTTTCTAATGACATGTCTTAGAGCTTATAACTTTATAGGGTCAAATCTCTTATACATTTGTAGGGTCAAACCTTTGCGAGTTAGTGTAGGTTTGGTGACTCAACTCTAGAAATTTAAGAACTTTCTTAATCTTAAAGGTCTTACCTCTCGTGGAATGCTTAAATATCTACTCACTAAAACACAATAACAAAAAAAATCGAAACACCATGTAAGCGTTAATAATTAAATTCAGCAGTTGCATGCAGTGAATTTTCATTCCAAAAACATTATACCTTGAAGGAAAACATCCGAAGAAGCTTTGGGTTTGTAGACAGAAAAGAGAATTGCATTTTTTTTTTAATTAAAAGAAGAAAAAAAAAGAAAAAGACAAAATAAGGTAAATTAAAAATACATTTTAAAAACATAGCAAAATGAACTGAAATTATAAACACAGAAGGACAATTCTGGGCCTGGAATAAAGTACATGTCTAAAGTTGGAAAATGGAATTTGGAGATTTCAATAAATTAATCCATAATTATCTAACTGCAAAAGCCAGTGATGTTCATTTGTGAGGAAGCTTCCCATTGCCCGGCTTCCCTGTATGAAAGTACTGTGATTTTATTTTCTAATTAACATCAAGGAAGCCTTACTAGGTAAGTCTTAACACAGTGAACCAAAAGGCATATTTAATGGAAAAATGAAATTTCAGATTCTCATTCACAGCTGAGGCTCTTTCTAGTTGTGACAAATCATCTAATTGGCTTGCAAGAGGGAAATCCAAAAAAATTTTCAGGTAATCTGACTTTTTCAGTTTCTTTAATCCCCTTGGCAATGATATAGCTATTAAGGCATAAGGGTTTTTTCTGAAGGACTCTAGTTTAAAAGCTCACCCTCACATCCTTGTTAATGCTGGCATATAATCTGAGTGTCATAGAACCCTCTTCGTGGGGAAAAAAATGTAATTGAAAGTGAAGGATGGAGAGAAATAATAATGTTAAAAAAACACAATAAGGAAAATAAAATAAGGATAGAAAAAATGCAAAGATAGAGAGGCAAACAGACAGGGAAGGAAAGGCCTGTATAAAGCATAGTGAATATTTGGGAAATTAAGGATAAGCATTTTTTTTTTATTAATCATCAAAAATAATGATGCTTTTTTTTCCCTTTACCTGTTACAGATTCTTACATTCAGATAAATATATGCCATTTGTAGAATTACACCAGGGTTCTTGGAGATCCATCAGGATACAACCTAGAATCAGCTGTATTTTCTCATTAAAATACAGTCCCTACAAAATTGGTGGGTCAGAGAGCTAGCCACTCTCAAGGCCCTTTGGATCTTTAGGACATATCAGGAAAGTCTATAAATTCAGGAAACTAGGGTGACTTCCTTGCCCCTATCTTAGAAGAAAATGGACCTTAACTTCCATGGGGCTTCCTAGAAGCCAGACAGCCATTATATTCATGTGTGTAAATGGGTAGCCACTTGTTCTCTTCAATATCCATATTAAAGGATAATTGCATTAGGCTTGAATTTCTGTGCCTTATCATCTCTATTTAAAGTTTGGTGCCAAAGTGAAGTCATCTTACCTTTTCCCAAATCACCAAAATCAATCCAATTTGGTAACTATATAAATCAACAGCAGCCATCATCATCAACTATTAATGGTAAGGACTTGAATTTGTAAGGCACCATGTAATGCTTTTTACCTTCATTACCACAGCAGCCCTTTAAGATATGTATTTTTTATAATACTAATTTTATATATGAGAAAACAAAGACACACGGAGTCTAAGTAACTTGCCCAAACAATACATGATCCATTTCATTTAAAACAAAATGATACATTTTGGGTATGAAACCAATCTTAGTCCTATGGCAGTAAAACAAACACAATTACTTGCAAAAGTGTAGTGATCTTTGAAGCTTCAAGAACATTGTGGCTTCCTAGTGGAAAGCCTTGAATGAAAATGTTAATTTAAAATATTGATCATTTAAGAATGTTATAGTAAGGAGCAGAAAGATGACTTTCAATGAAATCTAAAATAATAGCAACTACAAAACAAATGCAGGTCTCAGCAGTGTTTATAATCCCTATGAAATGAAGAGAATAAGAGTTTGCCTTAGTGAATCAGGTCTCTCCCAAGTAAAATAATGAAAAAAACTAATTCTTATGGCCATTCTGTTTTCATTTTGGAGCCCAAAGTGTTGAGGCTTAGCCTGCAGACAGGCTAAGACTAAACAAAAACAAAACCAGGAAGCCTTCCATAGAAAAAGTTCAGTGATCCCAATGGGAAATGATACATACAGGGTTTTTCTTCTTTTTGTCTTTATCCTTGCTTGGTTTCCGGTTGCTGACAAAATAATGCAGGGTGCCATATTCCACCAAAGCAGAGAAGACAAAGATGAAGCAAACAGATACAAAGAGATCCATTGCTGTAACATAGGAAACTTTGGGGAGTGACTTCCGGGCAATGGTGCTGAGGGTGGTCATTGTCAGGACAGTGGTGATACCTGAAGAAAGGTACAGTAAAACAGATCATGTGACTTCATCAGCAAGTTGGGTAACTGAGTCACTACTGAGACCATATTTATTTTGTGACTTCTGATAAGCAACCTCAGGAATGAGGAAGGAGGCATAACTGTAATCCATTCACTCTGCCCACAAATATTTATTGCCTGCTTACCAAGTATTAGTTACTATGACAAACACTGAGAATATGCTAAAAACTAAGATAGACGTAAAGATAGACATAGTCCCTGACCGTATGTTTTAGTGACAGACAACATTATACATCAAGTGAGCAAAGAAAAGTATAACTGCAAATTACCGTTTATGTGATGGAGAACAGCAGGGATGGTGAAAACCTAATTAGATAGAATACTGAGGAAAGACATCTTTGAAGAGGTATATTTAAGGAGAAATTTTAAAAGTTAGAAGACACCAACTTCTGACTCATTGCAGAGTACATAAAGGAAGATACTGAGGAAGGGACACGCTATCTTTTTTTAAAAAATTAGAATACCTAGCATCTGGGGAGATGCAAGAGTATCAAGGTGATGCTGAGATAACAGAAGTTACATCATGGGGAGCATGCAAAGGAGTTTACACTTTAAAGTAAAAGGAGAATCCATTAAGGGTACTAAATAGAGGAGATGCTCTAAGTGATATGTTCTGATTAATGAATTTTTAAAGACTGTTATAGCGAGAGAAGATGGTGTGGTAGAAGGATCCTGAGCTCACCACCCCCACAGCTATACCAAGGTGTAACAACTACATATATGGCAACTCACTCTGAAAATGACCTGAAGATTAGTAGAATATATCTTCTATAACAGCTAAAGTCATAAAAAGAGAGCCACACCAAGAAGAGTAGGATGGAAAAAGCATGGTTAGGAACCAAAGTACTGCTGTGACTGTCCAGAAGTGGGAGGGATAGGAGAAGCAATGGAGGAACAAGGGGATGGGCACCCCCATCCCTGGGTACCTGCACTGAGATGAGCCCCCATAATGTCTGGCTTTAAAAATCAGCAGGATTTAACTCCAGGAGAGCCAGAACATCATAGGAAACCAAGTCTCCACTTCTAATTAAAGAGCCAGCATGCTATATTACTCTCTGTGTATTCCAGCACAGAAGAACCAGTTTGGTAAATGCCTGGGTTATACTAGAAGGAGGTTTATTGACTGATTTTTGAACATTTGTCAGAGGGGCACAGAATCAGCAAAAGCTTTCTCCAGGTACAGAAGTGCTGATGGACACCATTTTTTTTTTACCCTATTTCAGCCTGGATGACTATATGCTTGCAAAAGCCAGTTCTGGAACTCTCTACTTGCTAGCAGCACTTACCCCACCCCATCATTCCTCAACAGATCCATCTTACATACTCCACCCTCCCCAGCCCTCTCCAAAGGGATTCCTGTCCTCCCATGCCTGGCCAGGTGACCTCAGATGGAACAGCAACTCCTCAAAGAGACTACTGCCCCACAATACCTGGTAGGCAGCCTTTGCTGGAATTAGTGTCCCTCCAGAGCAAACCCTGTCCCATGGAATGGGGAGCTAACCCCACACACCAGCATGCCCACAGTGGCTATAACCAGGTCTCTCAGCTAAGGATATTATGGGCAGACCCTACCCACCACTGTCCATGGCAGTCACAGCCACAACAGGAAAATGCACACAGCCTACACAGGGTACAACCCTGGAACACCTGGTTCTGGTGACCAGAAGTGTATTGTGCTACAGGTCACCACAGGATGCCTTCAACATAAGGCCACTACTTTCAAGATCAGGAGATGTAGCTGACCCACCAGATAAACAAAAACACAGAGACAAAATGAGGTGACATAGGAGTATGTTCCAACAAACAAACAAGACAAAACCACAGAAAAAGAGCTAACAAAATGGAGATTTAAAAAAACTGACTAAGAGTTGAAAGTAATGGTCACAAAGATACTCACTAAACTTGAGAGGTAAGTGAATGAACTCAGAACAAAGAAACAGAAAATATAATAAAGAACCAGTCAGAACCAAAATGCAAAAACTGAAATTAAAACTACACTAGAGGGAATTAACAGAAAATTAGAGAGGCAGAAGAATGGATAAGTGAACTGGAAGACAGGGTAATGGAAAGCACACATGCCAAAGAGCAAAAAGAAAAAAATTTAAAAATGAAAATAAGTTAAGGGATCTCCGTGAGCACATCAAGCATCCTAACATTTGTATTTTAGAGGTTCACAGAAGAAGAGAGAAAGAAGGGGGCAGAAGCTTACATGAAGAAATGATAGTTAAAAATATCCCTAATCTGGGAAAGAAAACAGACATCCAGGTCAGGAAGTCCCTAACAAGTGAAACCCAAGGAGGTCCACACTGAGACACATACTTAAAATGGAAAAATTTAAAGATAAATAAACAATCTTAAAAGCAGCAGGAGAGGGGCCAACAATTTCATAAAAGGGAAAACCCTCTAAGGCAATCAGCTGATTTTTTTTTCTTTTTTTACAGCAGAGACTTTGTAGGTCAGAAGGGAGTGGCATGATATTCAAAGTGCTGAATAGGAAAAATAGAAAAAAAAAAAAAAACCTACAAGCAAAAATACTTTCCCCAGCAAGGCTAGCATTCAGAATTGGAAGAAAAAAAGTTTCCCAGACAAACAAAAGTTAGAAGAGTTCATCACCATTAAACTGGCCTTACAAGAAATGTAAAAGGGACTTCTTTAAGTGGAAAAATAAAAGGTCTTAACTAGAAATAAGAAAATTATGGCAGGAAAAAAATCTCAATGGTAAAAACAAACATACATTAATGTTAACAAATTAGTCACTTATTTAGTTAGTATGAAGGTTAAAATGCAAAATTAGTATAATTTTGGCATCATATACATAAACATGGAAAGTAAAAATGTAGTGTTTTTAGAAGGTCTTTGAACTTAAGCAACTACCAACTACCAACTTAATATAGACTGCTATATACTTAGGGTGATATATGTGAAGGTCATGGTAACCACAAATCAAAAACTTCCAATACATACCTCCCAAAAAATAAAGTGAGAGTAATTGAAGCATAATTTTAAAGAGAGTCCTCAAATTATAAGGTAAGACAGCAAAAGAATATAGGAAGAAAGAACTATAAAACAACCAGAGAATAATTTAAAAATGGCAATAAATACATAGCAATTGATAATTATTTATAAATGGACTAAATGCTTCAATCAAGAGATAAAGAGTGAATAGAATAAAAAAAAAAAAATAAGACCCATCTATATGCTGTCCTACAAGACAATACTTCAGACCTAAAGACACATACAGACTGAAAGCAAAGGGATGAAAAATGTATTCCATGCAAATGAAAGTAAGAAAAAAAGTTGTGGTAGCAATATTTATATCACACAAAATAGACTTTAAAGCAAAGTCTGTAACAAGAGATAAAGAAGGGCATTACATAATGATAGAAAGACCAATACAACAAGAAGGCATAACATTTATAAATATCTCCACATCCAACATAGGAAACTTAAACATATAAAGCAAATATTAACAGACAAAATGGGAGAAATTGTCAGTAAGACAATAATAGCAGGGAACTTTACCAGCCCATTTACATCAATGGACAGAATATCCACCAGAAAATCAGTACAGAAATCAGTGGCTTTAAATGACATATTAGACCTGATGGACTTAACAGATATATACAGAAAATTCCATTTAAAACTAGCAGAATATATATCCTTTTTCAAGTGCATATGGAACATTCTCTAGCACAGTGCACATGTTAGGCCACAGAACAAGTCTCAGGAATTTTATCAAGACTGAAATCATCATTTCCAAACACAACAGTATGAAACTTGGAATCAATAAGAAAAGACTGAAAGAAACACAAAGATATGGTGTCTAAAAGGCATACTACTAAAGAACAAATGGATCAAGGAAGAAATCAAAGAGGAAATAAAGATATGTGGTGGGGTGCCTGGATGGCTTTGTCATTTAAGTGTCTGCCTTCAGCTTCAGCTGAGACCTGAGGTCATGATCTCAGGGTCCTGGGACTGAGCCATGTATTGGGCTTGCAGCTCAGCAGGAAGTCTGCTTTTCCCTCTCCCTGCCCTACCCCTGCCTCATTCTCTCTCTCTCTCTCTCTCTCTCTCTCAAATAAATGTGGAGATGAGTGAAAATGGAAATACTATGGTTCAGAATTTTTGGGGTACAAGAAGTTTATAGCAATACAGGTCCATCTCAAGAAAAAAACAAAAAACAAAAAATCTCAAACCTAGTAATCTCAAATCTAACCTTATACCTCACAGAACTATAAAAAGAACAAAGCCTAAGTTTAGTAGACAGAATTAATAATAAAGATTAGATTGGAAATAAATGAAATAGACTAGAAAAGAAAAGATTAAACTAAAATCTTGTTCTTTTAAAAGTTGAAATTGATAAAGCTTTGGTAAAATTAATCAAGAAAAACAAAGGACTCAAAATCAAATGAAAAAAGTTATAAGTGACAAGACAAATCTAATAAAACAATATAAAATATATACCAAAAAACTGGATAATCTAGAAGAAATGGATAAATTTCTAGAAATATATAATCATCTAAAGCTGAATCAGGAAGAAATTAAAAACTGAACAGACCAATTACTAGTTATAAAATTGAAATGGTATTCAAAAAATTCCCAACAAACAAAAGTCCAAGACCAGATGGCTTCATAGATGAATTCTACCTAACACTGGAAGAAAATTTAATACCTATCTCTCTCAAACATTCAACAAATGGAACAGAACGGAATGTTCCCAAATTCATTTTATGAGGCCTTCATTACCCTCATACCAAAGCCAGAAAAAGACTCTACAAAGAGAGAGACACACAGAGAGAGAATTGTAGACCATTATCTCTGATGAATATAGATGCAAAAATTCTCAACAAAGTATTAGCAAACTGAGTTCAACAATACATTAAAAGGATCATTCAACATTATTAAGTGAGGTTTATTCCAGGGATACAAGGATGGTTCAATATGTGTAAATCAATCAATGTGATACCCTATATTTAAAAAACGAAAGATAAAATTCACATGAACATCTCTATAGATGCAGAGAGGCATTGGGCAGAATTCAAAATCCCTTTGTGATATAAACTCTCAACAAAGTGGATATAAAAGGAACATACCTCGGAGGGTCAAGATGGCGGAAGGCCAGGTGACCGCATTTCAGGGAGTTCCCTGAAGAGAGCTAAATTTCAACAAAAAAACCACTACAAGACCACCGTGAACACCCAGGAAACCAGCCTGAAATGTGATATTTCCCACTTCTGGACCGCCACGAGAGACAAAGAACATCGGCAAAAAGGTAGAAACAAATTGGAGGGTCTGGAGGCTTGCCCCCAGAGACAGGGGAGTGGGGGAGGAAGCCCGCAGAGCTGAACCATTGAAAA
>PITA01020369.1:0-35111 GCA_004023965.1 Spilogale gracilis
TGTAAAAATAAGATATCCTTAGCTGCCCGAAGACGGAAGCACTCACAAAAGAACAGTATGGAAAGGTAGCAGCAGTCAGTGGCTTATGAATGGGGCATTTCTGAGGCTCGGTGGTACCTCTTTCCTGAGAGAATGAGGCGGATTCTTCTAGTGCTTTACATTTTAACTAGATCTCTGTTCTACCAGTGAGAAAAAACAATTGTCAAAATGAGCCTGTTTAGTTGAGCCAGAAAAGGTTTTCTTCCTCCTCTGACCTGTGATGTTGACCATTCCCAGGGAGTGGAAAAGTCCCCCATGGGTGAGTCATGAGCCTCCTCACCTGTGTGATCTCAGGGAAGTTAAAAGGTCTTAAAATACTTAGAACGTGTTGAGGTGCTGAGTATTTATGACTTCCATTGTTCATGTAACTTAACTACAACTTGATGTCATTTGTAACAACAGCTGTTTCTCAACCTGCACACAAAGACCCTAAAAATTTCACAACTGTCTCTTGCAAAGCAGTGCAAACAATACAAACATTTTAATCTTGTCCCTCCAGCCATGCTACACTAAACACCCTTCCCGGTCATGGCATGGCTTAAATTCTCACTCACACACTCGGCATAACCAAAACTCCAAAGCCAACCCACCTCTGTCTTTTTCCTGAGGTCCAGAAGCGCATACCCAGATCCCCTTACGGAATACCTCACTGACCTCAAGTCCTACCTATATGACTGCAACCAAGTTAGATTACCCCTTTGTACCCAGGACTGTTTTTCCTGTCTTTTGTTTAATGATTCCAACACCCACTGAAGGGTCCCAAAGACATGAAGGCTACCTGTCTTCTCCACTGGCCCTCATCTGCAAACAACTGCCCATCCCTGTCATAACATCCACTGCTGTTTATTTATGGTCATTTGTTGGAGCCCTGTGTCCCGCCCTCATACCTTCAGATGTGTGACAAAAAGGGACTGAACCTTCTATTTTGCAATCTTTGTATATCCAGTGCCTACCAACATACCAGGCTTGAATCTGTTCATCTGTGTCTTTAATCCATTTGTAAGCCTTTAATAAGTACCTGAGGCAGAAAAGAGAGGTCTGCACTCAATGTGCCCTTCGACATAAGGATCCGTGTAAAGGGCTCAGTGCCCTCACGTCCACATCCCCTGTCCATTCAAGCAACGGCCCCCCTGTAATGACCCTGGAGAAGCAGGAGGAGGTCAGGTCTGCTGGTGATTGGAGAAGGCTGGACCAGTAGAGCATGAGAACCTGTGGTGGGTGGACGTAGCTTGCCCCCCTAGGTGCTGGGACAGGCTGTGGTCACACAGGTGAATGGGTTTGAGAATACTGGAGTTCTCGCTGCAGAGAGATGAAAGATGTCATCTTGGAGCCCACTGACCTGTGTTCTCCCCCACAGGGGCTCTGCGGCCCAACGGCTCTGGGGTTTGATCAACCTGTCTGAGCCCAGCCTCCAAGCTTGGAGGGGACACGGGGAGTGAGAGAGGGACACGTTGAGGACAGACAGTCTGGAGGCTGAACAGAAGACCCTCAGGAAACCCCACAGAAGGGAGTAAGGAAGCTGGACCGTCCCGACCAGGTGATCATACCAGCTCTCTCGAGTACCTCTGACATACCAGGCCATTCCTATTGAGGCTCACAGGAGTTCAGTAACTTGCCCAAGGTCACAGAGCTATAACCAGAATTCGAACCCGTGACCCTGAAAATCTAGACCAAAGGCTGTCCTCCAGCGTCCAATGCCCTGCAAGTGTTGACCGTTCCCCATCAGGCCCCTCATCCTCTGGCTCTCTGTGGTTCAGACACACTGGCCTGGGCTCAGGTAGTCACGGGTGTCCCGCCTCCACCGCAAGCCTCGGCTCAGGCTGCTCCCTCTGTCTGGGGCATTCTTCCTGCCTGCGTGTCTTTCAGATCCAGCCCTTAAATGAGGATGCTCAGTGTCTTCTTCCTGATCCACCCATTAGAAATATGTCCTTAGTACTGATTTCCTCTTCTCTGTGGGTCACACTGCAATGCCGAAAAACACAAACTTTGTGACAGTCTGATGATTACCACCAGAATCTAAGTCAGCTGCATGAGAGCCAGCTTGGGTCTGACTTATTCCCTATCTAAAGGTCTTGTTTATTTATTCATTTGACAGAAACACAGCCAGAGAGGGGACACAAGCAGGGGGAGTGAGAGAGGGAGAAGCAGGCTTCTTGCCAAGCAGGGAGCCCGATGCAGGGTTCCATCCTGGAACTCTGGGATCATGACCTGAGCCGAAAACAGATACTTAAAGACTGAGCCACCCAGGTGCCGCACTCATTCTCTATCTGAGCCAACACCCCACACGGCATTTGGGTACAAAGTAGGTGCTCAGTAAATATTAGTTGCATATCTATGCTCTGCAAAAGACACTTAATGTCATGCTCCCCAAGCGTTACACTTAAGTGCTTTAAAGGTACTAACTTGTTTAATACTAAAAGCAATTCCTGAAATTAGGTACCAGATGCCATCCAGTATGCTGGCCAACAGCCCCATGTGGCTATCGGAAATGTGTCCGCTGGGACACAAAAACTGAATTTCTCATTCTATTTAATTTTAGTTCATTTAAATTTAAAAAGTGATCCTCAAGCCAGTTATCAGAAAGCTGTTCAGTTCGTTTGAGGCAACTCAGGTATGTGAATCTACTCCCTCAACTGTAAGATCAAGCATTTCCAACAAAAATGTGGCTGGTCCAAATCGAGATGAGCTGTGAGGGTAAATATGCACCTGGCTTTGGAAACTCGGTATAGAAAGAAGAATGCAAAGGGCCTCGTTAACGCTGTTTTTTATTTTGAGTGTAAGTTTGAAATTATAATATTATGCATAAATTGGGTGAAATAAAACTTAGTGGTAAAGTTCACGTCTATCTTAAGTCTTTTGGGGCTGCTAACACAGAGTATCATAGACAGGAGAACTTACAAACGACAGACATTTTTTTCTCACAGTTCTAGTAGCTGGAAGTCTGAGATTGGGCTGCTCGTACGGTCGGATTAAAGCAACTCACATTTGGCAAATTCTCGTGTGACAGGAGCTCTCTGAAATCTCTTATAGGCCATGAATACTCATGAGGGCTTGACCAGCATGATCTAAGCACCTCCCAAAGGCCTTCTAATACTATCATATTCAACATTAGGATTTCAACGTATGAATTTAGGGGCTGGGGTAGTGATGGCTATTAATGAGGGCATATGTTGTGATGAGCACTGGGTGTTATACCCAACTAATGAGACACTGAACACTACCTAAAAAACTAACGATGTACTATATATTGGCTGACTGAACATAATAGAAAATATCATTATTAGAAAAAATTAAAATTATGTGTAGCTCACAATATATTTCTATTGGGCAGTACTGTACTATAATGACTCTCATTTTACAGAAAAGCAAATTGAGACACAGAGAGGTTAAGTAACATGCCCAGTGTAACACAGTTAATGAGTAGCTGAGTTGGATTTGAATCCAGAATGTGTGGCTCCAAAATCAGGGCACTTAACCACTGTCCTGGCCCCAACATCCCTCATCCCTTAGGGGTGAAGTCTGTGGGAAGGGAAATATCTGAGGATCAGAGAGACCAGCCGCCACCCTTCGCCTCAAGGAGGGAGCCGTTGTACCGAGATACCGAGACTGCACAGGACACGGAAAGCCTGAGGCTGAGCCACGTGCACGGACTCGTCTGTCTCTCTCTCCTCTAAATTCTCACCCAGGGCGGGTCTCAATCGTCCTCATGTTGAGCCTCATAACACACCAGAAGGAAATATTTGTGAGCATCAGGTGGAAGAAACAGTGAGGTGTGGAACAAAACACAATTGTGTTTCTGGGTGACTGGGTTTAAAGTAAACGAAACTGTCTCCCTCTCTGTCTTGTTCTCTCTGTCTCCGTCTCTGAGTGTGGCTGCCCTAGGGACAGAGCCAAGGTCAGCACCCAGCTTCCAAGGATGCCTGTCCCAAGCAGAAAGGTCCTCAGCTGGTCAGACTCACTGGGACTCAAGACCTTCCCCGGGACGATAGGAGCCGGTCTCGCAGGAAAAAGATGGAAGAGAAATGTCAACTCTCTTGCCTCTAGAGACCTTTATTTAAAGCCACCCTCACCTGTCACTAAAACCAAACTGACCTGCGCTTAGAGATATCCACACCCAGACTCGTCCGCTCCAAACCTGCCCTACACACCCAGGTACAGCGCTCTGGATCCTCACCCCTCCCTGGTATGCTCCCGCAAGGACAGGGGCACTCAGAGACATATCTTAATAGGATCTTCACACACACCCACCAGCTACCCTGCCCACTTGCTTAGAAACACTCTGCCGGGGGCGCCTGGGTGGCTCAGTCATTAAGTATCTGCCTTCGGCTCAGGTCAAGATCCCAGGGTCTTGGGATCAAGCCCCACATCGGACTCCCTGCTCGGCGGGAAGCCTGCTTCTCCCTCTCTCACTCCCCCTGCTGGTGTTCCCTCTCTAGCTGTGCTTCTCTCTGTCAAATAAATAAATAAAATCTTTAACAAAAAAGAAAAGAAGGGAAGAAAGAAAGAAACACACTGCCACTGTTACCTGTTTCTACAACCGCATCATTTCCAAGAAAACACACAACCAGGAACAGACTGCAGGACTCCTCTGCAATTATTCAATCTACCCCACTGACCACAAGTCACCCCACATCTGTCACATGGTAAAAGACCCAAGAAAACAACCACCAAATGTATGGACCTTGTGTTCTTACATTCAGAGAAACCAACTGTAAAGTCACAGGCTACAAAATCAATGTGTAGAAATCTGTTGCATTTCTGAACACTCATAATGAAGCAACAGAAAGAGAAATCAAGAAACCAATCCCATTTACAATTGCATGCAAAATAATAAGATACCTAGGAATAAACTTAACCAAAGAGGTGAAAGACCTGTGCTCTGAAAACTATAAAACAATGATGAAAGAAATTGAAGATAATTCAAAAAATGGAAAGACATTCCAGGTTCATGGATTGGAAGAATCAATAGTGTTAAAATGTCTATACTACCCAAAGCAATCTAAACTTTTAATGCAATCCCTATCAAAATACCAATAGCATTTTTCACAGAACTAGAACAAGTAATCCTAAAATCTGTATGCAACCAAAAAACTCCAAATAGCCAAAGCAATCTTCAAAAAGAAAATCAAAGCTGAGGCATCACAATTCCAGCTTCAAGTTATCTTACAATGCTATAGTCATCAAGGCAGTATGGTATTGGCACAAAAAACAGACACATTGATCCATAGAACTGAATAGAAAACCCAGAAATAAGCCCATAACTATATGACCAGCTCATCTTTGACAAAGCAAGAAAGAATATCCAATGGAACAAAGACAGTGTCATGAACAAATGGTGTAGGGAAAGCTGGACAGCCAACCATGCAAGAATGAAACTAGACCACTTTCTATACCATACACAAAAATAAATTCAAAATGATTAAAGACTTAAATGTGAGACCAGAAACCATAAAAATCTTAGAGGAAGATGCCAGCAGTAACCTCTTTGATATTGGCCATAGCAACTTTTTTCTACATAGGTTTCTTGAGGCAAGGGAAACAAAAACAAAAATAAACTATTGGGACTTCATCAAGATAAAAAGTTTCTGCACAGTGAAGGAAATAATCAACAAAACTAAAAGGCAACCTACGTAGTGGGAGAAGATATTTGCAAATGACATAACCAATAAAGGTTAGTATCCAAAATATATAAAGAACTTATATAACTCAACAACAACAAAAAGAAACAAAAAACCCCCCAAGATCCAATCAAAAATGGACAAAAGCTGTGAACAGACATTTCCCTAAAGAAGACATCTAGATGGCCAACAGACACATGAAAAGATGTTCAACATAACTTATCATCCGGGAAATACAAATCAAAACTACAATGACCTCATTTCTCAGAATGGCTAAAGTAAACAACACAAGAAACAACAGAGGTTGGTGAGGATGTGGGGGAAAAAAGGAACCCTCTTTGCACCACTGGGAGAAAGCAAACTGGTGCATCTACTCTGGAAAAGAGTATGGAGGTTCCTCAAAAAGTTAGAAATAGAACTACCCAATGATCTGGCAATCACACTAGTGGTTATTTACCCAAAAAATACAAAAACACTTCATTCAAAGGGATACATGCACCCCTGTGTTTACAGCACCATTACTTACAAGAGCCAAGATAAGGAAGCACCCCAAGTTTCTTTTGACTGATGAATGGATAAAGAAGACGTGGTATATATTTATACAGTGGACTATTACTCAGCCATAAAAAGAAATGTGATCTTTCCACTTGCAGCAACATGGATGGGGCTGGAGAGCACAGTGCTAAGTGAAATAAGTCAGTCAGAGAGAGACAAATACCGTATGATCACACTCAAATGGGAATTTAAGAAACAAAACAAAGCACAAAGGGGAAAAGAGAGAGAGAAAAGCAAACCAGGAGGACACTCTTAAACACAGAGAACAAATTCATGGTTACAGAGGGGAGATGGGAAGGTGGATGGATGAAATAGGTAATGAGGAGTAAGGAGTGCCCCAGACACAATACTGTGTGTTGTAGGAAAGTGATGAATCACTGAATTCTACTCCTGAAACTAGTATTACACTGTAAGTTAAATAACTGGAATTAAAATTAGAAAATAAGGAAGAAAGAAAGAAAGAAAGAAAGAAAGAAAGAAAGAAAGAAAGAAAGAAAGGAAGAAAGAAGAGGGGCGCCTGGGTGGCTCAGTTGGTTGGGCGACTGCCTTCAGCTCAGGTCATGGTCCCGGAGACCCGGGATCGAGTCCCACATCAGGCTCCCTGCTCGGCGGGAAGCCTGCTTCTCCCTCTCTCACTCCCCCTGCTTGTGTTCCCTCTCTGGCTGTGTTTCTCTCTGTCAAATAAATAAAATCTTTAAAAAAAAATAAAAAAGAAAGAAAGAAAGAAAGAAAGAAAGAAAGAAAGAAAGAAAGAAAGAAAGGAAAGAAGAGAAAGAAGGAAGGAAGGAAATAAATAAATAAATAAGTAAATCAATCAATCAATCAATCAATCAACTGTGGAGAAACTGTTGGAGATGATGGGGACGTTTTGGCATGGACTGGTATTAGAGGACATTAATAAAGCATCATCAATTTTGTGAAATGTGGTGATGACAAGAGCTGCAGTGGGGCAGCCATAAATCCTTCCTGCCACTGAGAGGTGGCATTTAGTTCCCTTTCCTTTGAATCTGGGCGTGGCCCCATGACTTGGCTTGAGCAACTTAGAACATGGCAAAAGTGGGACTTCTGAAGCTCAGCCTTAGAGTATAGCAGCCTCCCCTCGGCAGGCTAGGAACACTCCTCCCAGGAATCCACCTGCCTGGCTGGGGGAAGCCCACACCAGGTGGAGGACAACTGTGCTCCCACCCAGAGAACAGAACCACCTGGAAGGTCTTGCCCAGTCCAGGCTTTACGTGACTGTAGCCTCAGCCAACGTTATATGGACACAAGGACTTCACTTGAGCCAAAATAGTTGTTTTTTTTTTCAAGGTGCCACTTTTTTTTTTTAACATACCAATAGAGAATAGTAGTGACGTTCACAAGCAAAATTAAACAGGTTCTCCTTGTGCCCTGAGGGTGGGAATATAACTTGAGGCAGCCACTACGCAAAACAGTATGAAGGTTCCTCAAAAAACTAAAAATAGAGCTACCATGGGATCCAGCATTTCCATTTCTGAGTGTTTTCCAAGGAGGGGAAAAAAACCCCACTAACTCAAAGAGATCTTCAGCCTCATGTTCACTGTAGCATTACTTACAATAGCCAAGAGGCAGAAGCAATCTAATGTCCATCGCTGGATGAATGGATAAAGAAGATGTGGTATCTATCTACAACGGAATATTACTCAGCCATCAAAAAGAATAAAATTTTGCCACATGCGATAACATGGATGGCTCTTAAAGGCATTATGCTATGCAAAATAAGACAAAGAAAGATAAATACTGTATGATCTCGTTTATACATGGAATCCAAAAAGAAGAAAAATCAAGCTCCCTAGATATGGAGAACACAGAGGTAGGGGCTAGGGGGAGGTCAAGATGGGTGAAGGGGGTCAAAAGGCCCAAACTTCTAGTTATAAGATAAATAAGTCCCGGGGATGTAACATACAGCATAGTGACTACAGTTAATAACTCTGTATTGTGTATATGAAAGCTGCTGGGACTAGATCTTACAAGTCTGCATCACATATAAAAAATGCACAGCTACGTACGGTTATGGATGTTAACTAAACATATTGGTGATCATTTTGCAACATATACATTACATTGTACAAGTGAAAATACGATCATGTGTGTCAATTATTATCTCAATTTTAAAATAAACAAGTTCTCACTCTCAAATATATGTGCAGACATTCAGTGCCCTTAGTCAAAACACTTTTCCAACACATCCTATACACAGGTCCCCACACCTCCCTGAACATATACCCATAAATATGCAGCACCAGGAAGTGATCCTCAAATAGTGAAAGTCCCACAGGCAGACAGTAGCATCATTTACCAACTGACCTGCCCACACCTTTAACCACAAAGACATACAGAAGTGTGCATATTCATATTGACACATACCAATGTACAGATATGCCAAACACACCCTTAGTTACCCACTGATACATCCAGGTCCAGCGAGGAAACAAATATACAGTGTAAAAAGACCAGTGTAGGGACGCCTGGGTGGCTCATTCATTAAGCCTCTGCCTTCAGCTCAGGTCATGATCTCAGGGTCCTGGGATGAAGCCCCGCATCGGGTTCTCTGCTTGGCGGGAAGCCTGCTTCTCCCTCTCTCACTCCCCTGCTTATGTTCCCTCTCTGGCTGTGTTTCTGTCTGTCAAATAAGTAAATAGATTCAAAAAAATTTTTTAATAATAATAAAAAAAGACCAAGGGTTTAGACAGAGAAGAAAAGAGGGATACCTCTCAAGCCAAGTCAGGACCTTTAGGTGATTTAACAAATATCTATTGAATGGATATTATCTGCTGGGAATCCTTTTAAACATTTAAACATCACTGAAGAAAACAAAGATTCCTGTCTTGGAAAATATATAAAGAACCTGGAATATCTTGTACCAGAAAGGAAGGAAGATGCTCAGAGAAGAGGGGGTACGATGATAGAACGGGGGGAGCCAGCCTGAACGAGTCTTGCCTACTGGCCGAGGCTGCAGATGATTTGGGCATCAAGATAAACAATATCAGTTAGCCAGTGATACTCTGCTGGTCATGTATGAATAACTAAATGAGGGAGAAGAGAAAGCTTCCCTTGTTAGCAGAATGCCAATAAATAAATGTGGGTGGAATAAGAAAGCTAGAAAAATCAATGTTTTGCAACCCTCCTGGGAATCATTGATTTAGCAGGAATTGTCACTGGAGGCCGTGATGGTTAGGTGCCTGTGTCAATTCGACTGAAGACCAGGGAGCACAGCCAGCCGTTTGGTCCAACCTTATCCCCGGGTGCTTTCCTGTGAGGGTGTTTTGAATGAAATTAACACTTAAAATGTTGGACTGAGTAAAGTGGGTTATTCTCCCTAATATGGGTGGGCCTTGTCCAATCAGTTGAAGACATGAATAGAACAAAAAGGCTGACCCACCCCCAACTAAGAGAGAATTCCTCTGCTGGGCTATCTTTGGACTGGGACATTCCTGCCTTCAGCCTCAAATGAAACACTGGTTCTTTCTGGATCTCCCGCCTGCTGATTTTCATACCGGAACGATATCATTGGCTCTTCTGGTTTAGACTCAGACTGGAATCTATATCACTAATTCTTCTGAGTCTCCAGATTGCCAACTCACCCCACAGATCTTGGGGCTGGTCAGCTTCAATAAGCACATAAGCAAATTCCTTACAATGAATTTCTCTCCCTCTCTCAGTATGTACAGATATGTTGATTCTGTGTTTCTGGAGAACTTTGATTAACGCAGGTGCTCAAACCAGCAGGTAAAGGTTTACTGAGATACAGGACATGGTCCTAGGGTATCTCCCCATCAATCACTTATTAATGACAAAGAGGAAAATAGGACATTGACAGTGGAGAAACTTGGCTGACATCACGAGGCAATCCAAGTTAACATCAACGGGAGTGGAATAAACTGCAATCATGAGCCTCCTGATACAATGCACTGAGGAGGACACAGCGGCCCTTCCCAAGGGACCAAAATGCACCCCCTGGATCTGATCATGGAAACGTTAGACCAACCCACACTGAGGCGTGCTCTACAAAGCAATGCTCCTGGTCTCTCAAAAAGGTCCATGTCATGAAAGACAAAGGCTGAGCACTCTTTCAGATTACAGGAGAATACATTGACATGACAACTGAAGGCACTGCATGATTCTTAACTGGATCCTGAACCAGGGGAAAAAATGTCATTGTGGACATTACACTGATGACTAGAAAGGGGACAGTGTGGCTGGAGTGAGCCAGGAAGACAGAGGGAGAGAGGGCTCAGGGGCAAGTGGCACAGGGTCTAGTGGCCCAAAACCCACTACCATGTCGCCACTGAGCTCTGGTCTCTTGTACCAAATCATACGCTTGAGTTCTCCATTTGGAGCTGTGAATGCATTTCAATCTGAAATGGAACCCAAGGACACAAAATGGAAACTCTCACGCATGTGCACTCAGGAAAACAAAACTTAAGGACTGAGAGACTGATTTGCCATAAATGCCAACTCCAAATGTAAAGTTTTCAGAGTTGAGCCCAATCTCTCTCCCCCAGAGGAAAATTCCACTGCAGTGGTCCCTATACATACCTCAACCGTCTCCCCCACCATGAAAGTCTTCCTTTCCATGCCCTGATAAGTGTCATTTACATTACTTTTTCTTTAACACTGGCAGAATGAATGAATGAATGAATGAATGAATAGATGAACAAAGCACCTTTCAAAACCCAGTGTGCCAGCGATTAACTTTGGCTAGGGATGCTGAGGCCACAGGAGAGATAGGCTGATGGACGGAAGAAAGAACCAAAAGCTCATAGCCAGCAATGGAAGGAGGTCCGGGAGGTGTAGGAAAATCAGCCCTGGGTAGGATCCCTTGCCCAGAGTAATGCTGCTCTCTAGAAATATGATGTGAGCCATAAAGACAAGCTATGTAGATGATTTTTAATTCTCTATTATGGAAGAAAAAATATCCTGACATTTGTTAAAATGGGAAGGAAGACTTGACTCAAGACTATGGTAATATAGGAATCCCAGTAGGGGAGAGACACTGGGGTCAACTCAGCACACAACTCGGCAAGTGGGGATTACAGGCAAGAGGCGGAGTGAGGGGTCCGTGCATGGCACGTAGATACAAGGAAACGCTGAGAGGAGAGAAGGGGATTCTTGCTAAGCTGACTTACCAGGATTCTTGCTAAAGGCAGGTCAAGGATTTATAGATTGAAGATGGAGGATGAGGAAGCTGATTAGATGTTAAGGATGGGACAACTGTCCATAAATTGACATAGCTGTGTTCTAGCTCAGACGGGGGTAGACAGGCTTGACGAGGACAGGGTGGGCCCAGGAGGCCAAGGTCAAGAGCAGAGGGACCTGAGGAGCCTGATGAAAATTTGGTTAAGGAATGAGTCTTTATGTCATTATTTTTTTCCAAATATTTTATGTATTTATTTGACAGAGAGAAACACAACGAGAGAGGGAACACAAGCAGGGGGAGGGAGAGAGGGAGAAGCAGGCTTCCCGCCGAGCAGGGAGCCTGGTGTGGGGGCTCGATGACCTAGGATCATGACCTGAGCTGAATGACTGAACCACCCAAGCGCCCCTCTTTATGCCATTATTAGCCATGTTTTCTTAAAAAGGAACAGATGATGTTCATTCTAATGCTATAATACATCAAACCCAATATTTTCAAAATAGTATCATTTTGACTTATAAAAAATGTTTTAAGAAGTATCAATGAGAACTTTTACATTCCTTTCTTTATATTTTTTCTTTTTCTTTTAGATTTTATTTGTTTGAGAGAGAGTATGGGTGAGTGGGGGAGGGGCAGGAGGAGAGGAAGACGCAGACTCCCCACTAAGCACGGGGCTCAACACAGGGCTCGATCCCAGGACCCCGGGATCAGGGCCTGAGCTAAAGGCAGCTGCTCAACAGACTGAGCAACCCGGGGGCCCTGCTATTTTATGTTTCTAAGCCTTTATTTTATGTTTAGGCCACGTCTCAGTTTGGACCAGGAACACATCAGGCGCTCGGTGGTCACTGCAGGCTAGTGGCTGCGGTGGGGAACTTGCAGCTCTAGCCAATGGACCCAAACCTCAAGTGCAGCCCAGAGAGAACACGAGGTCCATCAGAGGGTGACCGGGGCAACGAGGCAAGCTGCCAAGAGAGGGACCTGCCCCCACCAAGCTGAAAGGGCTGGACCATGGCCAAACAGAAAGGATCTTTCCACTCCAGAGCCCCTCCACTCTTCTCTGCCGGGGAGAAAAGCAGCACTCACTGTGAGGACTGGATCTGTCCTTCCCTCCTTCCAGAGCTGGACCTACCAACCGCAGACCTTGGGCAGGAGGTATCAGAAATCCAGAAATCCTCTCCCAGCACACCTGCCTCCAGTGAATTCTCAGCTGGTTTCACGCCAGTTCCTTTGGGCCTCCCTTCCCTTCCCTTCCATATCCCTGACTTGCACCTGATGTTATCTATTAGCATCTGTGTTTACAGTCTGCGCCTGCTCCAGACTTGTGTCTATTCCGGTGAGCCAGAAAGAGGCAGTTAACTTGGGTGCATTTCCTACGCACCCTGACTCAGTTTACTCATCTGGAAAGTGGAAATGAGCCTGGCTCCCATGATGCAGGGCTGTGGAGAGCTTTAAATGAGCTATTACCTTCCTGACTCCTTCCCTGCATGGCCCAACCATAATAAGCCCTCAACAAAGAGCAGCTGTGGTTACCTTTCTTACTTTCCCCCTCCCCGAGCCCACACATCCTGGGGGATCCAGAATGCCCCAGCTCTTCCCCCACCATGCTGACCCGGCCCCCCGAGCCTTCTCTCACAGGCCCGTCAGACCATGCGACCCAGACTCAGGGCATTTCCCATCTCTCCAGAGCAAAGCCTCTTCCCTGCTTCCGTGACAGTGATAAAGACATGAGCTGTTCCTTTTCTCTACCGCAGGTTTTCACCCCAGACGCTTCCGTAAATACTAACTGGAGGCACTGTTAGTTTCTTTTCTTTAACCACCTGAATCCCCTGCACTGTGATACATTCACCCCCTTTCCTAAAAGCTAAAGGGTCAGCACATTTGCCAAGGTCTTTAAAAACTATCTGAGGGGCGCCTGCGTGGCTCAGCCGTTAAGTGTCTGCCTTCAACTCAGGCCATGATCCCAGGGTCCTGGGATCCAGCCCGGCATTGGGCTGCCCGCTCTGCAGGAAGCCTGCTTCTCTCTCTCCTGCTTCCCCAACTTGTGTTCCCTCTCTGTCTTTCTCTCTGTGTCAGAAAAGCAAATAAAATTTTAAAACAATAAAAAAATCTTTAAAAAATAATAAAAAATAAATAAAACCTATCCACAAGTGGATGGCTTCTCACCACGCCCCTAGTCCAACCACAGTCACCCTTCTGGATGGCACAGCAGCCTCCTACTGGCCTCCCTGCTTTCCACCCTTTCTGCCTCCTGGTCTGTTCCCTACAAAGCCAAAAGGAGGCTGCTAAAAATAAAACCAGAGCCCAACCAGCCAGAGCTCTATGGCCCTGCATTGATGTCGGAGTAAAAGCCGAAGAGCTTATGAGGACCTATTGATATGTCTCCCTACCCCACCACGTGTCTCTCCCCTAATCCCTTCTCTCCCCCCCCCAGTCAGCCACTCTGATCCTGTGCTGTTTCTCAAACACACTCCTGCCTCAGCCTTGCAGTGGCTGTTCCACTGCCTGGAACATCCTTTCACCAAATACCTCCCCGGTCCCACTGTCACCTCAGTCATTCATCTGCTCAGATGTCACTTCTTCAAGGACCACCCCTATGTGGAATTATTAATGCAAAACTCTCCCCAAGGTAACGTCACAGTGTAAATATCCAGTAGATGGTGGAATGAGATGTTGTAATAATAATTCTTGTATAAATATGATTTTTTAAAAAACAATTTTTTAAAAGATTTTATTTATTTATTTGAGAGAGAGAGAGAGAGAGAGAGAGAGAGAGCATGAACAGGGGGAGGGGCAGAGGGAGAGGGAGAAGTAGATTCCCCATTAAGCAGGGAGTCCAATCCGGAATTTGATCCCAGGACCCTGGGATCATAACCTGAGCTGAAACAGATGCTTAACCGACTGAGCCACCCAGGTGCCCTAAATATAATAATTATAATTATTTCCATAATGAATGAATGAATGATTATCGATCTTTTGTTGGGGGTGGGGATCACACACTGGAGAGAACTATAAAAATGCTGGTCCCTCTCCCTGAAAAAAATGCAAAGACCCACATACAACATTACACACAATTCAGGAGACTCAAGTTTCCTTTCATAAATTCTCTACCCCAAACCCTCTACCGTATGGTATTTCCCACCACGAGAAGTTGCTTCTATTTTCTCAAGCAACATAAGGACTTCCTGGGCACCAGGGTCCATCCCTCCCTCTAGAGTTTTATGTCACAGCCTCCTCAAAGCGTACAGCACCAGTGTCGGGGTTGGCCTCGTTCCCTCTGCGAGGACAGAGAGGACAGGAGTCACAGTGCTATCGCTAGCATTGACAATGGTTTTTGTTGAGCACTTACTATGTGACAGAAACTGTGCCGAGCATTTCTACAAATAGTAACACGTTTAATCCTCAAAGAACCCCCTAAGGACTTCTCCCAGCAAATGTTCAGGAGGAGAAGGAGGAAGAGGAAGAGGAGGAGGAGGAGGAGGAGGAGGAGGGGGAGGAGGAGGAGGATAGAGGCAGAGGAAGAGCTGGAGGAGCCCTCCCTCTGAGAGAGGTCCACGTAGGGCCATGGTCTGTTTGGTGATGCCACGCACCTTTGGAAGCACTTAGAGGCCAAAGGCACCTTAATATCCACATTATGCAAATGCTTGTAGAGGAAACTCTGCATTGCCGGCGCCTGAATTTACCACCCACCATAACATCTGGCCCATGCTTGTCCTTCTGAGCTAACAGATTAAGCGGATCCCTGCCACAGCCCTGGCACAGTGAGGCCAGGAAGAAGTCATTGAGGGGCAACCTGCTCCCACCCCTGGCCAGCTGGGCGGGCTTCTCTGAGCCTCCGTTTTCTCGTCTGTAAAGTGGGAATGACAATAATAAAACCTTCCTTCAAAGGGTCTTGTAAGGACTCCATGAGAAGGACTGCGGGCAAGTGTCCCCCTGTAGTGTGCAGTCGGTAGATGCGGCTGCTATTTCCACTAGCATAAGCTAGGGGGCAGGATATCTCAGATCAGAGGCTTTTTAGTGCCCCCCTTCCCTAAAGACCCTACCCGTGCTTTTTAGCTTTAGTTCCCTCTGTACCTCTCCTTTCCACACACCTTGCATTCCAGCCAAACTGGCCTACACACCATGGACCTGGTGATGGCTGCCCCAGGACCTTTGTTTACACTTCGACCTCGAGAGAGCTTACAGTAGAGTGGACAGGCATGAGCATCAGAATCTAGCAACATTAAAACGGATCCCTGTCTCACCTGAATGCTGCTGACCATTAGCAAGTGACAAAAGTCTCTCTGAACTTCAGTTTCTGCAGATGTAGCATAGAGTGGATGATGCGTGCCTTATAAATGATGACTGAGGATTAAGAGGGGATGAGATGCTCATCTGGGCCAGGGAGAGAGGCTGTGGGGAAAGGGGACCCTCTTACACTATTGGTGGAAATGCAAATTGGTGCAGCCGCTTTGGAAAAGTGTGGAGATTCCTTTAAAAATTAAAGATAGAGCTACCCTATGACCCTGCAATTGCCCTACTGGATATTTACCCCAAAGATACGGATGTAGTGAAAAGAAGGGCCATATGTACCCCAATGTTCATTGCAGCAATGGCCACAATTGCCAAACTGTGGAAAGAGCCAAGGTGCCCTTCAACAGACGAATGGATAAAGAAGATATGGTCCATATATACAATGGGATACTATGCCTCCATCAGAAAGGATGAATATCCAACTTTTGTAGCAACATGAACCAGATTGGAGGAGATTATGCTGAGTGAAATAAGCCAGGTAGAGAAAGTCAAGTATCACATGGTTTCACTTACATGTGGTGCATAAGGAGTAAGACAGAGGACAATAGGAGAAGGAAAGGAAATGGGAAGTAGGGTAAATCAGGGAGGGAAACGAAACATACGAGACTTTGGACTCAGAAACAAACTGAGGGTCTTGGAGCAGAGAGGGTAGGGGGATAGGAGATCCTGGTGGTGGGTAACTGAGGGCATGAATTGCATGGAGCACTGGGTGTGGGGCATAAACAATGAATCTTGGAACACTGAAAAAATAAAATAAATGTCAACTTAAAAAAAAGTATTATTAGAGTAAAAGAAATAATAATATTAATGTTAATACTAGACGTAAATTAATATTATATTACATTATATATAATTATATAATAGATTATTATAAGTATAATAATTATATATAAGAAATAATATTAATAGATAATACAATATGTAATATTATAGTAAAAGATTAATGATATTAATAAGTAAAAGAGTAATAATCTTTTAATTAATAATCAGTAAAATTAGATGTTAATTATACCATGTATTATAAACTATATATTTAATATATAATATATAATACATATTTTACATAATATATAATAATAACTATAATAGTTCTATAACTGTAAAATATTATTAATGTTCACACTAGAGGTTAATTAATGTTATTACCTTATATTGTACATATTATAGTTATACATAATACTTATAATACATAATAACTTATATGTTTATTATATATTTATTATACATTATATGATTTAATTTTTAAATATACCACAAATTTTATTATATAAACATATGCTAGCATGGATAATACAAATATTAAATGCTGTTACAATGTTAATAAGCATTTATCATGTGCCCAGAACTCTTCCAAATCTCTACAGCTATGAAGTCACAGAATTCTCACACCAGCCTCTGCATGTCACTGTCATTATTAAAAAAACCCATTTTACAGATGAGCAGACCGAGGTGAGGGGAGGCGGAGTCTTGCCAAGGTCATGCAGCCCGCAAGCGTTTCGGTGGGGTTTTGAAGCTAGGCCGCCTCCCGTGGAACCAGCCCGCCCGCCCGAGGGCCCGGGCCTGTCTCTGCGACGAGGGGTGTTTTGTGCCGACCAACATGCAGCCCGCTGCCCCGAACCACTACGGAGCGCTGGAAACGGGGCAGCTGTGGCTGGGGGGCTTCACTTTTATTTTTATCTAATTTTTATTAATTTAAATTTAAATACCCACATGTGTCTAGAGGCTGTTCTATTGAGAAGCATGGCTCTGGGGCCCTTTCTTTACCACTCTCCTCCCTCGGGATATATACTGGCCATGACCGTGATTGAGCTCACCCACCGTGAGCAAAGTGTTCTTTTATTATCGGAAGAAATAGTTCTTCCCGTATTCCTGGGAACCTGAGGCTCCCATTTCCCTCTTCCTTTTTTTTTTTTTTTTTAAGATTTTATTTATTTATTTGACAGAGAGAAACACAACCAGAGAGGGAACACAAGCAGGGGGAGTGAGAGGAGGAAGCAGGCTTCCCGCCGAGCAGGGAGCCCGATGTGGGACTCGATCCCGGGTGTCCGAGATCATGACCTGAGCCGAAGGCAGTCGCTCAACCAACTGAGCCACCCAGGCGCCCCGCCATTTTCCCCTTGACTTGAAGATCGCGAATACTTCCCCTTTCCCCATTTTTTTTTTTTTTAAGATTTTATTAGTTATGAGCCTTGAAGCGCCCCAGGCCCGAAGTATATAAATGACTTCTTGGCATGTCTTGCAAAGGTTTAAATTGAGCAGTCCTAATCCTAACCAAACAGGATCGGTCAGGATCACGAGGTTTACAGACCTGAAGAAAACCTCCACATAATTTCCTGCAAGACCACAAAAGCAGCCAGGCTGGGGGAAAAAACAATCAAACTGTGTTGACAGGAATGGAGGGGGCCCCTCTTCCCACCCCCACCCCACCCCCTAGTGCATTTGCACTGCAGGGAGCCTTTTCTTCCTTCTGAAATTGAAGGGGAATTAAAAGGCTAGAACAAATAGAAGCTTCAGGATGGTAATTTTCTGGCTTGGAGCCAAGGACTGTGCTCACTCTCTCCGCCCCCCTCCCCCAGCCACTGAGAGCTGAGTCCACTGAGGCTCCTTTAAAATGAAACTTGGTTTTCAGGTTTCCAACTCCTCAAACATAGACCAGATCTCGCTTCCTGACGATGTTTCCGTCTGTTCTATTTGATCTGAGCTCTGAGCTCTGAAGCAGAGAGATGGGAGGCGGCTTGGTCTGAGAAGCCGTGTCCAGAACAGTTTTCCTGTCCCTTCTGCCAGCCAGGCCCTAGGGTAGAAGCCACGTCCAGAGTGCAGAAGGGGGCTTGGAGCTGCCCTTCTCAGCTCAGAAAATTGCCCCTCATCTGTCCATCCAGCCAATAACAATGCTGGGAGCTTGGGGCACCTGGGTGGCTCAGTTGGTTAAGCATCTGCCTTCGGCTCAGGTCATGATCCCAGGGTCCTGGGCAGAAAACCTGCTTCTTCTCTCCCTCTGCCCCTCCCCCTGCTTGTGCTCTCTTGCTCTCTCTCTCTCTAATAAATAAATAAATCTTTTAAAATGTACCAAGCTTATATATGCTAAAGTCTATGCTAGAAGCTAACGATCAAAGGAGTCGCCTGTTATCTGCTGGTGGGCATGGGGGCGGGGGTTGAGGGGGATATGTTCCCAAACCCCCGGTGGATGCCTGATGCCAAAACCGCAGGTTCCCAAGCCTGTATGTAGGAGCTTAGGTCTGATAGAGTTCAACTTACAAATAAGGGACAGTAAGACATTAACAGCAACATATTTTAAATATTTATTTATTTATTTGAGAGAGGATGACAGAGAGCACAAGTGGGAGAGGCAGAGGGAGAGGGGGAGGGGTCTCAAGCGAGCTCTATGCTGAGCATGGAGCCCACTATGGGCTCATGACCCTGAGATCAGGACCCAAGCTGAAACCAGGAGTTGGATCCTTAACTGCATCCCCCCAGGTGTCCCTAATGGCAACATTAATAAAAACAGAGCAATGATTTTACACTGTAATACATGTTATGTGAATGTGCTTTTTCTCAAAATATCCTACTGTGCTGTAATCGTCCTTCCTGTGATGATGGGAGATGATAAAATGCTGACCTTCCGACCACGGGTCAGAAGAGGAGATCACCTGCTTCTCTACATGGTCGCCCAAGGGGAACGACAATCTTGAGAAGCAAAACCGCAGATAAGGGGGGGGGACTCCGGAAAATTATTATTATTACTGTCATAACAAGAAAAACCGCAAACACTCATATAGTTCCTACTCTGTGTCACCTACATGTTTTAGGAGTTGTTTTTGAATCCGTATTGAGACTCTGATTTTCTCCATTTTATGCAGGTTCAGAGAGGCATTGAGTCACACAGCTGAGCTGGGATTTGAACCTGGCTGGTCCGGTCCCAGACCAGTGTTCTTCACTACCCTGCCTCTCACCACCCTTCTGGAATATACAGTCTAGTGCAGGGCACAGACTCATTAAGCAAAGAAGATAGTTTCAGACATTTCAATGCTGCTCTGAAGATTCGAAAACAGGGCATTTCCTATGCTTTTTTTCTGAGAGCTCGAACCAGCCTTGGGGGAGAGCTACAGAGAGAACATTAGGTGAATAAGCGAATAAGTAGCAAGTGCAAAGGTCCTGTGGTCCAAAGATCTCCAGAAACAACAGAGGCTAGTGTAGCTGGAGGAAGGAGCTGAGAGGCTGGAGAGCAGAATGTACCCATTGTTGGGCATGTGAGGAGTTAGCATTTTATGCAGAGGATAAGAACCTGGGAGCACAAGCATGAGAGTGGGAGCTGGTTTTTCAAGCATCCCGAGTCCCCTTTCCAGCTCCATTTGCCTTCACCCCAGGTCCTTATCACCGTGGCTCCTGTAAGACCTAATTCTTGTGAATTGTTCCCTGTCCCCTGAATGACAAAAACAAGGCAAAGCACCCTCAATCCTCCTCTGCCTGCTTTCGTGTATATGTTCCTTTGACTTTATATCCTGGACTCATCTATGTAAGGACAAATAAAAATGAAAAATTAGAGGTTTTAGTCTCTCTGCCTCCCAGTTTCTGTGGAGGGTAAGAGATCAACTTCAGGGGGTACCTTGCTCCAAATTGCAAACGCACGTCCTGTCATAAAGATGACAGAAGTTTGGTTTTCCTCTGCGTAGAGCCAATGAGCTAACCCAGATGGTCACCTCAATTACCAGGGCAAATCTCAGATGACCTTTGTGTGACAAGTGGTGTTGTCAAGTCCTCTGACTTGAGGATTAGTCATCGTTTCTGTGGAAAACACGCATGTATGGGGCGCCTGGGTGGCTCAGTTGTTAAGCATCTGCCTTCGGCTCAGGCCCTGATCCTGGAGTCCAAGGATTAAGCCCTGCATGGGACTCCCTGCTCGGCGGGAAGACTGCTTCTCCCTCTCTCACTCTCCCTGCTTGTGTTCCCTCTCTGGCTGTGTTTCTCTCTCTCAAATAAAATCTTTAAAAAAAAGAAAAAAGAAAACACGCATGTAATGGGTTACATCTGGTTGGCTGTGTGAAAGGTGGCATTCTCAGGGCACCAGGTGGCTCCCTCCGTTAGGTTCTGACTCTTCATCTCCGCTCAGGTCTAGATCTCATGGTGGTAAATTTGAGCCCCGCATTGGACTCCACACTGGGTGTGGAGTCTACTTAAAAAAAAAGGTGGCGTTCCTTTCTGCCTTGCGATCTCTGAGCAGATCGCCTGGAAGTACATCACATTCTGGTTTTACTGCTTATGATTTAGTGGTTTTTTATTCTATTTCCCCAACATCTGCAGTCATGTCCTCCTTTTTGCTAATCTACAAGGGATTGTTTCGTAGCAGCACACTGGGCTCTGCCCCCAGTTCTGCATTCAAATCCTGTGGTGCCCTGGACATGGCATCCAACTCCTCTATGTCGGTGTTTCCCCTTTGCTAGACGAGGGTTATGTACGACAGCACCCATTTCAGGGGGTCACTGGCAAGATTCATGGGCCAAGGGGCTTAGTAAAAATCCCAGCACGAAGCAAATAGTGTTAGCTAATAGTAATAATACCCCCGCTATTTTAGGATTGCTCGTGCTTACTGGATCTATCCCAACGTTAATAACAGTGGAATGATGTCCACATTCTCAAGAAAAGCTAACATTTAGTTTTGACCAATATGGCAGACAGTGGACTAATTCCTTTTTTTTTTTTTTTTCAAATTCTGGTAAAGTACACATAACATAAAATCGGCCGCCCTAACCCTTTACAAGTGTCTAGTTCAATGGCACTAAGCACATTCATGTTGTTGTGTGACCATCACCACCACCCACATCTCTAGAATTTTTTTGTCATCCCAACCTGAGACTCTATCTCAGTTAAACACTGACTTCCTGCTTCCCTCCCCTGATCTCTGGCTCCCATCACCCACTTTCTGTCTCTGTGCATGCTATCTCTATGGGGTTTTCATGTAAGGGCCTTCCCACGGTATCTGTTCTGTTATCTGTCTTATCTCACTGAGCACAATGTCCTCAAGGTCCATCCAAGCTGCTGCAGGTCAGGATTTCCTTCCTTTTTTAAATTCACGTGTAATTAACATACAGTGTTATGTTAGTTTCAGGTGTGATTGACAATTCTGTGCATTCTTCAGCAATCATCATGATGTGTACTCTTAAGCCCTTCACCCATTCCACCCCTCCCCTCACCCACCTTCCCTCTGGTCACCACCAGCTTGTTCTCTGTAGTTAAGAGTCTGTTTTCTGCTGGTTTCTTTTTCTCTTTGTTCGTTTGTTTCTACATGGTGTTTGTCTTTCTCCGACTCACTAATTTCACTTAATATTCTCTAGATTCATCCATATTGTTGAAAGGGGCGAGATTTCATTTTTTGTAAGTAGCTGTCCAGTTTCCCCAGCACTATTTGGTGAAGAGATTGTCTCTTTCGCATTGCACATTTTTGCCTCCTTTGTCGTAGATTAGTTGAGCATAAAAGCATAGGCTTATTTCTGGATTCTCTATTCTGTTCCATTGATCTGTGTGTTTTTCTGCCAGGACCATACTGTTTTGACGACTACAACGTTGTACTATGATAGCTTTTTAGCCTTGTAATATCTTGCTCCTAAAGGAGAACAAACAAAACCCAAAGCCAGTAGAAGGAAGGAAATAATAAAGATTACAGCAGAAATAAATGAAATAGAGACTAAAAAAAAACAACAAAAAACAATAGAATCGATGAAACCAAGAGCTGGTTCTTTGAAAAGGTCAAAGAAATTGATAAATCTTTAGCCAGACTCATAAAAAATTTTTTTTCTTGGGTGCCTGGGTGGCTCAGTTGGTTAAGCAACTGCCTTTGGCTCAGGTCATGATCCCGGAGACCCAGGATCAAGTCCCACATTGGGCTCCCTGCTCGGTGGGAAGCCTGCTTCTCCTTCTCTCACTCCCCTTGCTTGTGTTCCCTCTCTCGCTGTGTTCCTCTCTGTCAAATAAATAAAATCTTAAAAAAAAATTTTTTTTTCTTTAAGTAAAAAGAGCAGAGAGAGGACTCAAATAAATAAAATCAGAAATGAAAAAGGGGAAATAACAACTGATACCGCAGAAATACAAATCATTACAAGAGACTACTATGAAAAATTGTATGCCATCAAATTGGACAACTGAGAAGAAGTAGATGAATTCCTAGAAACATATAACCTTCCAAAAGTGAATCGGGAAGAAATAGAAAATGTAAGCAGACCAATTACTAGTAATGAAATTGAAGCAATAATCACAAAACTCCCCAAAGTCCAGGACCCAATGCCTTCATAGGTGAATTACACTAAGCATTTAAAGAAGAGTTAATACCTGTGTTCTCAAACTATTCCAAAAAAATAAAAGAGGAAGACGAGCTTCCAAATTCATTCTATGAGGCCAGCATTAGCCTGATACCAAAACCAGATAAAGACACTACAAAAAAAGACAATTATAGACCCATATCTCTGATGAATGTAGATGCAAAAATCCTCAACAAAATATTAGTAAATTGAACCCAACAATATATGAAAAAAATTCACCATGATCAAATGAGATTTATTCCAGGGACGCAAGCATGGTTCAATATGTGCCAATCGATGGATATGATACATCACATTAACAAGAGAGAAGATAAAAACCATACGATCATCTCAATAGATGCAGAAAAGGCATCTGACAAAGTGCCGCATCCATTCCTGATACAAATCCTTAACTGGGGCACCTGGGTGACTCAGTTGGTTAAGCGACTGCCTTCGGCTCAGGTCATGATCCCAGAAACCCAGGATGGAGTCCCACATCGGGCTCCCTGCTCGGCGGGAAGCCTGCTTCTCCCTCTCTCACTCCCCCTGCTTGTGTTCCCTCTCTGGCTGTGTTTCTCTCTGTCAAATAAATAAAAAAATCTTAAAAAAAAAAATCCTTAACAAAGTAGGTTTAAAGGGGACATACTACAGTGTAATAAAGGCTAAATGAAAAGCCCATAGCTAACATGGTCAGTGGTGAAAGGCTTCCTCTAAGATTAGGAACAAGACAAGGATGTCCATTCTCACCACTGTTACTCAACATACTACTGGAAGTCCTAGCCACAGCAATTAGACAAGAAAAAGAAATGAAAAGCATCCAAATCGGTAAGGAAGAAGTGAAACTCACTATTTACAGATGACATGACACTATATATAGAAAGATCTAAAGACTCCACCAAAAGACTATTAGAACTGGTAAATGAATTCAGTAAAGTCACAGGATACAAAATAAATATACAGAAATCTGTTGCATTTCTATGTACTAATAATAAAGTAACAAAAGAGAAATTAAGAAAACATCCCATTTATAGTTACACCAAAAAAAGAAAAACTTTGGAGTAAACTCAACCAAGAAAGTGAAATACGAGTACTCTGAAAACGATAAAACACTGATAAAAGTAACTGAAGATAACACAAAGGGGAAGATTGGGATGGGGAGAAAAGAGTATTGCCAAAATTTCCATAATCCTAAAGCACTACAGGTTTAATTCTAATTCCTATCAAAATACCAGTAGCATTTTTCCTAGAACTAGAACAAACAATTACAACATGTGTCTGGAAGCACCAAAGACCTCCCCCCAAGAACCAAAATAATCTTGAAAAATAACAAAGCTAGAGGTGTAAACAGTCCCCAGATTTCAAGATAGACTACGAAAGATTCCCTGCCTTTTTAAAGGCTGAATAATATTCCTTTCTCTATGAATACATCTTATATACATCCATTCATCTCATCGGTTGATGGACATTTAGTTCCTTCTACCTTCTAGTTATTGTAAATAATGCTGCTATGAACATGGTGGGCAAGTATCTGTTCATGGCCTTGCTTCCAACACTGGTGTGTGTGTCTGTTCCGAGAAGCAGAATTACAGGCTCATACAGTAGTTCTAATTTTAATTTTTGGAGAAACCTCCATCCCATTTCCACAGTGGCTACATTACCACACACCCACCAGCACACATAAGAGTTCTAGGTTCTAGTTTCTCCTCAGGAACATTTGTCACTTGGGGTTTTTAAAAATTTAGGTATTTTTTTTTTTAGAGTAGTTGTGTGAATGGGTGTGCAATAAAGGGGCTAATTCTTTGTAAGCCACATCATCCCACACCAGACCCATGCTCCCAGAAACTGTGTTTTCATAAGCCCTGTAGGAGTTACTGTGCCCTCAAGTCTGAGAACTCCTGGAGTAAATGGTCCTTCTCTCTCTGCAAACGTGGGTGTTGGGGGTGGGCAGAGTCCACTCTGGCTTGTGTCTTTTGACTGAAGCCTCACCCTCTGCACCTGGGACCCCAGACCCTAAGGCCAGGCCAGTGAAAGAGACTCTTGGTCAGCCAAGCCTTCTTCTAAAGCTCACTAGAAACCCCATCCTCTTGGGGAAGGTTCTCGCTCACCCCATATCTCGGCGGGGGGGGGGGTGAGGAGGGAGAAAGAAGGAGAGAGAGAGAAATTTTTTTTTTAAGATTTATTTATTCATGAGAGAGAGAGAGAGAGAGAGAGAGAGAGAGAGAGAGAGAGAACAAGCAGGGGGAGCGGCAGGCAGAGGGAGAGAGAGGAGACTCCCATTGAGCAAGGAGCCCAGTGTGGGGCTTGATCCCAGGACCCTGAGATCACGACCTGTGTCGAAGGCAGACATTGAATCAACTGAGGCACCCAGGTGCCCTGAATGTGAACTTATTTGAAAATATGGTTGCCTTGATGTCACCCTGGAGCCGGTGGACCTCTGATCCAACATGACTGCGTCCTCACCGGAAGGAGAAATCTGGACAGGGACAGGCACACACAGAACCCCGTTAAAGCTGAAGGCAGAGATTGGAGGGAGACTTCCAGAAGCCCGGGAAGGCCCAGGATCGCCAGCACACACCAGCAGCTAGGAGACGGCCCAGGATCAGACGCCCCCTCTGAGCCTCTAAGAAGGAACCAGGCCCCCAACACCTTGATCTCAGACTCCTGGCCTCTAGCGGTGAGACAACACATTTCCGTTGTGTAAGCTGTGGTCCTTTGCTAGGCACCGCTAGGAAACGCCCACAGCTCCCAAAGCCCTTGTCTCTCCTGCCTGGCTTCCATTTTCCCACCTGCCCTCCAGGCGAGCGTCTGCTGTGTCCTCAGAGCCTGCAGCCGTGCGTGGCAGGGACTCAACAAATGAGTGACTCAGTGGCCTGGTCCCACCTTTCCCGCCGTGTGGCTCTGAGCAAAATCCGACACGCCATTTCTCCTCAAGCCTGCTGGAAAATGCAGTCGCCTCTGGGTGCCAGCCCAAGAGGGTCCCATTCGTGCCCCCACCCCACCCACCCAGTCACTCACATCCTTCCCCCCTCGTGACGGCAAGGCCCCCGCTCAAGGACCTTTCACCACGCCGGGCATTTTCTCCATGACCCCATAGAGCCCTTCCGATATTCCCCACAAACTGCTGTTATCACTGCCACGTTCATTTTACAGATGGAAAAACTGAGGCCCAGAAAGGCAGTCAAGTGGCTTCAGGGATCCCAGACAGTGAAGGTGGGTTCAACCCCCAAACTCGAGCCTTCAGCCACCAGGCTTCCCACCTCCAGCCAGACTGCCCTCGGCCACAAGATAAATCATGGAGGGCCTACTATGTGCCAGGCACCATCCCAGTGAAAACAAAAGGGTGTCACTGCCCTCATGGGGCTGGCTCACAGGCTGGAGGGGGAGATAAATGAACAAGTCAATGAATAATGGTGGAATGAAATGACAGGTGCAGAGCCGGAGAGTATGGGAGGAGAAAGGGAAGGAGACTGGTCTCTTGGGGAGGTGTTCAGAAACATGAAAGAGGAGGTGGTCGGAGACCAGGCAGGAAAGGGAGACCAGTGCCACTGACACTGACCACCGTCTGAGAATGAGCCCACTGCCCTTGCACACCGACGTCCCCTCTTTCCCAGAGGACCAGGCCCCGGAGAGGCCCTTACCTGTAGGCGGCAGGTATCTGAGCACCAGCAGCAGCAGCAGCCAATGCTGGCCTCCAGGGGGGCCCTGCCACGGGCCAGCCATTCAAGGCATCAGGAAAGCGTGGGGGCCACTCCTTGCCCTGGGTGCAGCCCCCTAGCCGAGCCCGCAGACATGACCAGAACCCCTTCCCGGGGCCCAGCGGCCAGGTGGCTGAGATCTGGGGAGTATCAAATGTGCCTAGTTGACCTAATCCCTTGGAGGCTGGGTGGGGCTGGGAACCTTGCTCTGTTCCCAGAGCCCTATTGGCTCCCTGGGCCCTTGGTTCAGCCTGTCTGGTTCCCAGACAACAGGGACCCCAGGCCTAGGAGGACAGGGGGAGCCCACAGGCTCAGCTGCGGGTGTTAGCAGGCATTTCCTGGCCTATCCCCAGACCCAGAGCTACAATCATGACTTTCGGGGGGCAAAGGTACTTCTACCCCCGACCCTGGAACAATTTTTTCAATTATATCTTTCAACCACTTTGGTGTAAGGGTAACTATAATTCACAGTAAAGTAGTTCACCCCCCCTTCTGATTTTAAAAGATGAAAATATTTCTGTGTGCCCCTGAAGGTATCCTGGGCCCCCCGGCCTGATGAGTCAGCTCTCATGAGGAGACAAACCCATGACATCTAGTACTTTCCAAACCTGTGTCACCGAGGACGCGGTGTAAGAACAGAGAGGTCGAGTGAACTTGCCGGAGTCACACAGGGGATCTGAATGCGTCACGATCCTGTGCCATCCTTCACGGCCTGAACAGAGCAGAGGGTGTGGGTGCCCCCGTTATCTCAGGCAGCTCGACCTTGTTTAACCTCAGCCTCCTCACCGATAAAATGGGGTGACAGCGGTAGCCCCCACCTCGGGCTGCCATGAAGCTTGGGGGGTAACTCATCCCGCTATCCTCAGCATCACGGAGAAGTACTTCCTGAACACTGAGATTCATTGTTCAGAAATACGTGCTAACCGGTGTGATGGGTCCCCTGTTATCAATGTGGACGGAAAGGCGGTGATTATGTAGTCACAATTATTTATTGAGTATTGGCCGTGAGCCAGGCCCAATCACCAGAACTCTCACCAGAATGTGCTAATTGCACATCTCAGATTTTATAGGCATGAGACACCTGGGGATCGCGATTGGTGGGTTTCAGAACCTGCGTGTCTGAGAGGCTCCTGGATTAGCCAGAGCTGTCCCCATTTTTCAGAGGAGGCAAACTGAGGCCCAGGGCCCTGGCCAGGGCTCACACCCGGCAGCGAGGGGCAGGGCTGGGATGACACCTAGATCTGGCTGCAGAGTCTCTTGACAGCCAGGCTTTGCAGAATTCCCTCCTGGAGCTAGGAAGGGCTAGAAAACGGGGCAGGAGCCTTGCACTTTGTTCCCAAGTCTCTGGACAGGTGCCAAGGAGTTTTAAATAGAGCAGTAGCAGGGGACGGTTGGGATTCTAGAAAAAGCCCCTCGTGGTCTTGTTAAGGAAGGTCTGGAAGGAGAAATCCTGGCAGTAAAGGGGCCAGTGAGGCGTAAGTCAGGAAAGTGTCATTCGGGTCCTAGTGGTGGGGACCGAGGGAGGGGAAGAGACGCCAGGTGCATGGGGCAGGGGACACCTTGGATGGGGATGGGTGAGGAGGGCAGAGGGGAAGCAGAAGATGCCAGGATGGCGGGGGGCGGGGGGAAGTGGTAATGCTGAGCTTCTCCTGTGTCTGTCCCCATGCAGCCTTGCCTCTGGTCCCAGCTTGGAAAGCTCTGGTGGTTTCTTGTGACTCCAGAATGGGGTCCAGTTCTTTAGTCGGCTAACCAGACCGTGCAGGCAGCAGTGATTTGATGCTCTGGGCCCTTGTCTCATTCTTCATCACTTTTGAAAGTGCAGCCCCTGTGTGCCTCTTACACTAGGACCTGCCTATTAGGTGCCTGGTCCCGTATGCGAGGAGGGGTTCTGCTGGCCCCGTGCCCACCTCCCTGCAGTGGTGTCCTCTTCGTCTCACAGAGCCTCATAGGGAAGCACATCCCAAGGAAGCGAATAAGTACCAGCAAGATCTGGGACGTCTGGGTGGCTCCGTTGGTTAAGCGTCTCTGCCTTCAGCTTAGGTCATGATTCCAGGGTTCTGGGATCGAGTTCCACATCAGGCTCTGTCTTCAGTGGGGGAGTCTGTTCCCTCTCCCTCTGCCCCTCCTCCCTGCTTGTGCTCTCTCTCTCTCAAAAAGATAAATAAAATCTTTAAAAAATATATCAGCAAGATCATTTCAGATATCAATAACTATTACAGGAGTAAAATGGGAGGATACAGTGATTAATCAAAGCAGGGGGGACTGTAGAGAGGACCCTTTAGGTAGGTGGTCAGGATGTGATTTGTACAAATGACAAAGATGCAAAATGCACCAAGTGCCTGGGGAAAGTATTGCTCCTGGGGAGCAGCAAGTGCAAAGGCCCCGTGGTGGGAACGTGCCTAAGGCCAGTGTGGCGGTAGAACATGGAGTCAGAAGGAGATACAGAAACGGGCGCATGGTAGCAAGATCTAAGGGATAGAGCCCTATCATACTATTCATGTCAGCACCTAGCAATATAGAATGTGCTTGCTTAGTGGACAATTGGAAGGATGGATGATGGAAATATTCAGTAAAAATGGTCTTGACATGAGTGGGGGGATCAAGGAGGGCCACCCAGAGGAGGCACTTGATTCCTTTGGGTTACAAATTGCGCCCCAGTTTCCTCTTTTCAAATGCAGCCCCCTGGGGCAGGAGTCACCAGTGTCCCTTAACATGTATAAGTTTTTTAGCCAAACCAGACTGGAAGCCCAGAAGATCGAAGCGGAAGTTTCAGCTCCTGGGTCGTCCAGCACCCTCGAGCCCACAAGGAAGCTACCCTCTCTCACCCTGGGGAATGCAGGAACCCTGCCCAGAAGCGGCATTAGTAACTGAGCTGCCTCATTGTCCTTAAGCTTGGGCCCCATTGTCTCCTCCCAGGTGACCAGGGAAATGGAGGCTGGGGGAGGGGGCCTGACACTGCTCAGCATCTCGTGATATAAATAGGTCTGGGTCTGGGTCCAACAGAGCCAGTATCCCAGTGTCAGACTAAAAGAGAATGCATTCCCCAGGTTGGGGTCTGTGTTCCCAGATTCTGATGTATTTGCCGCACTCATAGTCCCTCGAGGAAGTCCAGTGGTTAAGAGAACAGGTTCTAGAGCTGATGCCAGAGTTCAAATTTGACTCGGCTCCTTGCTACCTGTGTGACTTTTGGTGAGTTATTCAACCTCTCTGAGCCTCTGTCTCACCACCTGCCAGTACGGATGAGAAAGGTACCATCTCATGGGCGAGCTAGGTAAAACGGTAGGACTGACTGGTACCTAGTAGGCCTGCTCGGTGAGTTGTTTTAATAAATACAAGCAGGAGGAAATGAGAAAATCTGAAACACGCCCTTCTTGCCCTTATTCCTTGGAAGAAGAACTTCACACCATGGGGTAGGCAGTGCTTACTGCAAAGCTCATTACCATATAAGGAAACAGACCCTCAGAGCTCAAAGGCAGGTGGCCAGTGAATGTTGCTGCCTTGGAGGGCTCGTGCCTGCTTACAAGAGTGATTATCAAGTTGTTAGGGGTTTTGTGAATTTTTAAACATAGGCATCGTTAAAAAAATCAATTCTATAAACGTAGATTAAATATTAAAAACAAAAGTAATAAAGACTCAAAACTCATCATTTCCTTCGTTTTGCCATTATAGGATCCTGACGCCGTCTACCGTTCATTTACGGTGAGGCTTGGGACAGAAATATTTAAACCAGTGAGACCGGCAAACCCTACAGATCAGGATCCCCTCCCCCGCCTCCCAGGGGCGGGGTGTGAAACCTTGACCAGCCACCCAGCCCAGGCCCTGCTGTTCCTGTCCTGTTGAGTACGAAACAGGACACACAACATCCATCCTTGTCTTTGGGAAGTTCATCTTTGGAGAGAGCAAAACCAACAAACAGCTAAGTCCTTCAGGCTAATCTGTGTATTTAGAAACTTCTAAGTCACCTGCCCTGTCGACTCCGTTGGTATTTTGACCAATTTCCCAGACAAAGAACTTGTCATTTCTGCCCGCCCCAACCCTACCACGCAGCTTTGCCTGGGATGCTCTTTCTGCTTACCCACCCCTCCCCATCTCAGCTGGCTGACTCAGCTCCGGGGACCATCTTCCGGAAAGCCTTCGCAGTCTCCCCTCCTCTCCACATTCAGGCTGAGCTGTGGGCACAGCTCCAACCAGGACCTCTTTCATCTCTGGCATGTTCTCTGGGACCTCACGGGTATTCCATAAAGGAATGAAGGAGGCCCATGACGGGGAAGGCGGACGGCCGCACACATGCCCCACACTCTTCATTCGCTCAAGGCCAGACAGACATCACCGATGAATCTTGCTGATTTTATTCCCCTAGGAGGAGAAAATTCATTAACCACATGGGGTTAGCTGGAGGCTTCAAGCGTCCCAAGGCTTTTGACGAAGGGGGCCCCCAAACAAGCTCCCCCCTCCCTCATCACCCCCACTCTCATCCCCAAAACCCACGGATCACACCCTCCCTGCTGCCCTTATGGCTCAGCCACCTGGTGTCCCTAACTTCCTGCTTCTAGGCGTAAGAGCAGCACCCACTGGATTCACCACTGGTCTCTGTGGAAATCAGCCTTGAGGCCGAATAAGGGCAAAATCACGGATTTTCTGAATTGTCCTCCCCAAACTTGTGCATCTTTTTCTAGTCCCTAAGGACAGAAGCAGCAACACGTACCCCTAGAAAACTGATTGATGGGGCTCCTCAGTAATAATGAGAGCCCAGTATTTCTCCTGGGCCACATGCTCCCCTAAACCCTCCACGTGCCTTGTTGTGTCTAATCATCCAATACACCAGTGGGGCAGGAAAGATGATCACCATTTCCCCAGTGTACAGAGAGAAAACTGAAGCATAGCAGGGCAAGGGCTTTGCCCAAGGTGACCCAGCTGCAAGGGGCGGTTTGGGATTTTAGTCCAGGAGCCAAACCCCAGGGTCTGCTCTGAGCCATTGAAACGTTACCAGTGTCCAAGGACGTGCATTTCTCCAGGGAGGGGGGGTCCTGGCCCTGGTCTGATTCTCAGGAAGGTCTGGCGACCCCCTGCCTGAGATATGGGCTGCCACCTTAAGATGTTTTCCTTCTCAGGAGAAACTCCCATGCTCTTCCTTCTCAAAGCCTGGGGAAGGAGTTGCATACGGTATTGTTAATGAGCTCAGCACTGGCACTCTGCCCATTGTGTCCTAGGGAACCCCACTCTGCTCTAAAGGAAAGCTCCAGGCACCTGGGGCCTCAGTGAAGGGTGAAGTGCCTGTCTGCCTTCAGCTCAGGTCATGATCCCAGGGTCCTGGGTCTGAGCCATGTCAAGCTCCCTCTGCCTGCTGCTCCCCCTACTTGTGTTCTCTCTCTCTCTCTCTCTTTCTCTCTCTCTCTCTCTCTCTTTCTCTCTCTCTCTCTCAAAAATAAACAAATAAAATCTTTAAAGGAAAAGCTCCTTCCCTTTCCCCCACCTTTTGGGTACTCCCTGGAGGACATTCCTTAGGTTTACCTTAGGAAACCTGACACTCTTGAGAGTTCACACCTATCTTCAGACTTGGAGGAGGCCTCAGCCCCTTCCCTGACCACAAAGCAGAGAGAGAAATCCTGTCCACAGTGAATAGTGACTGTTCTTTAGGCTTGTGGGGGCACTGGGGACAGAAATAGGCAGGACAGACTGTGGGATCCCTCCCTCAAGGACATAGGCCTCCCGGGGAAATCTGATCTCATTCAAGTTCTTGGTGGTAACGACGACACCGGAGACCTGAATTCTGCTGGGCTGGGGGCTTGGCTTCCTCGGGGAAGCTGGCCTTCCCAGCTCAGGCTTTGAGGAGGGTGGGGAGGCTGGGCTGATTCCAGCTCCCAGATTCCCTTTCTAAAGCCCAGGTCTGCCTGCTTTCACTGGGGACACCACCCCCCACCTAGCTGGCTGGGACCCCAGGGTAACACCTCACTGACCCGGGTAACACCTCTGTTCACACTCCCATTGCCACGACTCACCTCCCCCGCTTTCATTGTTCTGCATCCCTCTGCTCCCCCCACCTTCCTGAGCTCTTCACGCTTCCTGCAAGCTCTTTGTCTTCTCTGGGAACTGCTCCAACAGCCGAATAAGGATAAGAAAGCTGCCCATTATTTAACTCATTAATAAGGTCGGAGCTCTATCCCAGTGACTCCTTGAGCACGCCAACCTGCTCTCAGCTCAGTGCCTGGGAGCTGGCTGTCCTTGTGCGGCTCCAAATGGTTCTCTCCTTCACCTTTCCAGTGACTAATCAAATGCCACCTTCTCAGAGAGGCCTTCCCTAACTTGTTAGTTAATAAAACTACAACCAAGTGTATAGTGTGGTGATGGTTAGTGATGCTGCAATTGTGTATTCCTAAGACTTGCTAAGACAGTAGATCTTAAAAGTTCTTTTTTTAAAAGTTTTTTTTTATGAGAGAGAGAGAGAGAGAGAGAGAGAGAGAGAGAGAGAGAGAGAGAGAGACTCACCAGTGAGCAGGACACCCAGACGCAGGGCTCCATCCCAGGGCCCTGGGGTCATGACCTGAGCCAAAGGCAGATGCTTCACGACTGAGCCCCCCCTTCACCGACTGAGCCCCCCAGGCGCCCCAATCTTATAAGTTCTTATGGCAAGAAAAGAAGTTTTGCAACTATGTATGGTGACAGATGTGAACTAGACTTAACGTGGTGACCATTTTGTCATACATACAAACATTGTATCATGTAGGACACCTGAAACTAACATGATGCTCTAAGTCAATTACACCTCAATAAAAAAAATAATAAGAACACCGTACTGTCCTGTCCATACAAAACTTGTATATGAATGCTCGTAGCAGTATTATTTATAACAGCCCCAAAGTGGAAACAATGGGAAAAAACCCAAGTGCCCAGTAATTGATGAATGGATAAAACAAAATGTGATGTCTCAGCTAGAGGTTTTCCTTCTCAGGAAGAAAGAAATTGGGCGCCCGGGGGGCTCAGCCGTTAAGCGCCTGCCTTCAGCTCAGGTCATGATCCTGGAGTCCCAGGATGGAGCTCTGAATCGGCCCCCTGCTCGGCGGGAAGCCTGTTTCTCCCTCTCTCACTCCCCCTGCTTGTGTTCCCTCTCTAGTTGTGTTTCTCACTGTCAAATAAATAAATAAAATCTTTAAAAAAAAATGGAGGAAGGAAATCCAGTATATGAGGGAATAGGATCTGGCCATATGAAGGAACGAGGTACTGATTTATACTCCAATGTGGATGAACCTTGAAAACCAGGCTCAGTGAAAAGAGCCCGTCACAAAGACCACACACTTACAGTTCCATTTATGCAAAATGTCTAAAATCAGCAAAGCCACAGAAATAGAAAATAGATTAGCAGTTGTTTAGGGCTGGGGGTTAAGGAGATGGGGTGAAATGGCGCATGGGGACTGCCATTAAGTATGGGATTTCATTGGGGGAATGAAAATTTTTTTTTCTAAAGATTTTATTTATTTATTTGACAGAAAGAAACACAGCAAGAGAGGGAACACAAGCAGGGGGAGTGAGAGAGGGAGAAGCAGGCTTCCCGCCGAGCAGGGAGCCCGATGTGGGACTCGATCCGGGGTCTACAGTATCATGACCTGAGCTGAAGGCAGTTGCTTAACCAACTGAGCCACCCAGGCGCCCTGAAAAAAAATTTTTTTTTTTTAAAGATTTTATTTATTTGACAGAAATAAACACAGCCAAAGAGGGAACACAAGCAGGGGGAGTGAGAGAGGGAGAAGCAGGCTTCCCGCCGAGCAGGGAGCCTGATGTGGGACTCGATCCCGGGTCTCCGGGATCATGACCTGAGCTGAAGGCAGTCGCTTAACCAACTGAGCCAACTGAGCCACCCAGGCGTCCCCCCGAAAAAGTTTTAACAGTAATTGTGGTGATGGTTGCAGCGCTCTGTGAACACACTGAAAACTGCTAAATTGTACAATTTCATTTTTAATTGTATCATTTAAGAGGATAAATGCATGCTATATGAATTATATCTCAGTAAAGCTGTGCAAGAGAAAACTATCCCATACCCCTCTACCCTATTTTGTTATTCAAAAAACTGTGCCTCAAAAAAAGATGTACATCACATCTTCCTTGATGTACGTTTTAGTTATATCCATGGACTCAAGCACTTGAATGTCAGCTCCTGAAGGGCAGAGATGGGCTGTGCAGTGATGATTCCATCGGCTCCCAGGCCTGAGGCTTCTCAGGAACATCACAGGCACCCAGCGAGTGTCTGCAAAGGGAACGATGGGTGTCCTAAACACCCAGTTACTGTCAATATTGTGTCTCCACCTTCCCCTTGGCCTCCTGCTCCAAATCCTGCCTTGGTGCTGACCCTCACATGAAGTGGACACTACATCCCACCCGTCCCAAGGTCGCCTCTGGACTTTAGATTCCATACACGGATGCTTTTGTTTTATTTTTATTTATTTATTTATTTATTTATTTATTTATTTATTTATTT
>PITA01020370.1:0-12315 GCA_004023965.1 Spilogale gracilis
AGGCTCTGAGATGTTCCCAAGTCATCAGGAACGCATTAACAGAAAAAATTCCACAAAGTTCCAGGAATAAAGCCAGCCTAGAACTCATCTCTCTGACCCCCTCCTCTGCCCTACCAGTCGCTGTGCTTCATCCCAGAACACAGAGCACAGGGATGTAATAAACACTTCAGGGAAGACGGGCCAAGTGCAGCACGTGACAGTGCTCAGCTCCTGCCCAGAGCATCTTTCACAACACGGGGCTAAGAAGCTCCAGGGAGCAGCTGCCATTCATGTCTCTGCCCATCCCACCCTTCACCAAATGCAGAGGCCTCCCTGCACTTCTTTCCAGGCCCTCAAACACCTATCAACTTCTTAGTAATTCTAAATGCCAGCTTCAGAGTAGCCCATTACTGTTCCTTTAAATGTGCAACGCTGGCTAGTCCAATTTTACTGTAAATTTGCAACGATCCTATTATAATTTCAAATTTTATCTTTCCAGCAAAATAATTTGTATCTGTGATTCGATTCAATTTTATATTCTGTACCTATGTTTTTTATGAATATATGGCCATCATAATGTCAAAATATCAATTCAGGTAGGATGCTATTTCACAGCAAGAATCTCTTAAAGCAGCACAAAAATGTGAATGTACTTAATGCCACTGAACTATCTACTTAAACATGATTAAAATGGTAAATGTTACATTATTTGTATTTTTTTCCACAGGCACACATCCTTTATGGAAGGTTCTCTCTATAACCACATTATTAATCATGTGGCCAATTAATTCTTCATTGAAAAGTGTAAAAGCTATTGGTTTTCTAAAATACAAGTGATAACCTTCACTGTATTACCAGAACTTAAAAAATTACAATTGCTTAGTCTCTGTAAAACTAATCGATACGTGACTAGCCAGGGCATGAAGCCACCACCACAACATTTCCTTCCAGCAGCGGTCCTTGCCTGAAACTATTCAGTGTTCCTTTGGCTAAAGCAAAAAATCAACCTAGATGGCGCCAAATCACCCCCTAACATCATGGAAGAAAAACATCTGCCTCTGAATTTGCAAAAAGCCCTAGAAAAAGGGCAGGACAGCAAAACCACAATTCAAGTGCTGCCCTGATTTAAAAGGCAAACAAAACCCCGATAATGAATAGCAGCCATCACATGACAGAGCCTCCCTAAGTCACTTTCGGGGGGGGGGGTCAGACTGTTCAGATTGGGTTAAATCTTTCTTTCTCTCCCTCCCTTCCCCCCATTTTGGTTACTCTGTAAAAAGAAATTACTTACCAACTGTCTTGACATCATAGGTAATGGAATAATGTATCAAATGAGATACTTCATTATTCCTGTTGTGGCTTAGCTCTAAGGAATGTATTATTGTTTTGGAAGAACAGTAAAGGAATTCCAGTAAAGACAAATGAAAGAAAATATAATTATATCCTGAATGGGTAGGATTCCTTAAATGTGTTGGTCTAAGTGGGAGAGTAAAGAATTGTTTCTGAAAGTAAATACTTAAGGAAGTTTGTCTATTCAAAGCAAATTATTAAAATTTCGCTGTCTCCTGAAATTAGTTTTCAAAAAAAGTTGAGTTCTTTTCTATTTGATGTGTTCATCATTTAATAAAACTTTCCTCACTTCTGTACCTGTCCCTTTCACAGACGTTATCATAATCAGGCATTATTCTACTTGCTTATTTTCTTGTATTTTGTCTGTATCCTTCAGCAAACTTTCCATTTGTTCTGTAATGGCAGAACTTACATCTGATTGCTCACCATTACATTCCTAAGCCCAACACAGTGCCTGGCACATACTAAAGGTCTCAAAAAAAAATCTTTTTAATGAGAAAATTCATCATTTCATTCACTTGACCAACAACTATGTATTGAGTAACTTTAGTCCATGGTTGCAACAATAATCTGAAGATTTAGCACACATCTATAAGCTGCATTTTGGTCTCTGGGATTCAAGAACTCAGAGAAAGGAGAGAAGGGCAGTCTGTAATTTCTTTAGAATCTAATGAGCCTTAAAATTTTACATATACAGAAGCCACAATACAGCTTTCTTCAATATGAATAAAAAGACAAGTTATTACACTTCATGCTAGCCCTATTAGCAGGTAAACATTTTAGTGCAAACACTCTAAATAATGATTCTTACTTTCAGTACCCAAATAGTAAACAAAACCTGAAAGGAATATTGTCACTGAAAAGGTAAGCCATATGGCATGAACCTGGAATGAAAACTACTCTGTGGATTCTTTTCTTCACCCAATCCTTTCTGAGATACTTATACTGTTTAATTTACACAAGAAAAGGAAATACAAAATAATGTTTTCTTATGCTGAATGAGACATTACAGTTTCTGTCTAAAATTTAGTCAAGAAGAGCTAGTTGTGAGGCTAAGGGCAAATCTTGAATTCCTTCTTGTATGTGACCCCATTTCTCATTACCCCCATGGTTCCCAGGAAGATTAACCTGGATTAATTTCAACAGTGGGCTTGCTCATCAAAACTACTTTAAGAGTTGAAGGCCTTCCTGCTGCTCTCTTACAGGGAAGTTTAGGAAAATCTGGCATATTAAGAGTGCTACTTTAACCACACATGAAGAACAAATATGCTCTGTGAGCTGCTGCTTGGACCTGCTTTGATTGACTGGGAACACTTATAGTATGAACACGGATCTTACTTCTGTGCACTAAAAAACAGAGTATCAGAGCATTAGAGACTGGACAGTTCTCTGGCTCTCCCTTAATGAATAAGAAACCAGAGACCTAGAAGAGATATCTGGCACTGGGATTATTGCCTGCTTCTTTCTCCCCATCCAATGTTCTTTTCACAACCATGAGTTGTTGGTAAACTGGTGTATTAGTCTTGGGCCTCCTTTCTCATTACCACCATGCCACAAAATGACAGGGAGGCTGATGTGACACACACAGCTCTTGAAACTCTATGAACTCTGAGTGACCACATACTGATGCTTATGTGGCAGTGAGACACTGTTCTACATCCTGGAAGCTCGGAGACCACAGAGAGGGCAGGAGAGTTGGGAGGGCAGCCAGAGATGGGAAGAAAGCAAGGAAGGCAAGAACCCAATAAATCAAGTGTTCTTCTTTAATTGTGGCCTGACTTATTCCAAGTTCAGACCCACATTCCCTACTTGGTATTTTCAAGCCATTTTTTCAAACTGTCCTTAAAAAAAAAAAAAACAAAAAACAAAAAAAAAACCTGTCATAATTACTTACTATAAAACACAACTGTGATTTTCTGTGACATTAAGGAGATCAGTGTAAAAACTCGTAATGTATAGGCAATTTTACATGAACCACTTCACTACTTCTAGAATGCAAGAGATTCCTAATAAATCACTATTTTCAGCCCTGAACTCTCGCCTGAGCACTCTACCCACGCCTGAGCACTCTACCCACGTATCCATCTTGACTTCAAGTTACCATTTTTATTCAGAACAGCTCTCCTGCTAGATGTTACTATGTCCGTCCCTTTCATATTAGCAACTCTGAAGTCATCCTTAATTCTTTCATGTTCTTTTTCTCATCCACTAGATCCTACCAAGATTCCCGATTCCTGTAAGGAATGAAAAAGGCACAGTCCACGGTGTTGCAGAAGCACTGCGTGGTGACAGATCGTGGCTACATGTGTGGTGAGCAGAGTGGAACACAGAGACTTCTCGGATCACTACGGTGTACTCCTGAGACTAATGTAACAATGTGTCAACTATATTTCAATTAGAAAAAAATTTGAGGTGGAACCTGGGTGGCTCAGTTGGTTAAGCAACTGCCTTCGGCTCAGGTCATGATCCCGGAGACCTGGGATCGAGTCCCACATCGGGCTCCCTGCTCAGCGGGAAGCCTGCTTCTCCCTCTCTCACTCCCCCTGCTTGTGTTCCCTCTCTGGCTGTGTTTCTCTCTGTCAAATAAATAAAATCTAAAAAAAAAAAAAAAAATTTGAAAAATTAATATTAAAAAATATCCTTCACCCCCATTTCCTCACAGCCATCCCTCTATCTTCCTGTTTTGTCTCATACCGCCCCACGTTCCCAGGCCTTCCTCACCTTACAGGCACTATTTAAGTGTCTTTCCCAGCACCACAGCACTGAGTTACCTGATCCCCACCTACCCGCTGTGCCCATACTGACAGTCAGCTACAACATCCACACCTATCCTGATGCCCAGAAAGTACCACCACGCACAGCAACTAACGGAGTCTACTGTCTTACACTTGAACAGGCCCAACAGTGTCCTGCATTCCAGTCACTAAGTGCTTTCACAGCAGTAACAAGGAGTGGCTCCCACCACCCACCCCAGCAGGCCCACAGGCGGTAGAGGGAGGAGTTAGTCTTCAAGGGACTCTAAGTCACAAGGTACAGAACCGACGGCAGAGGGACGGCAAGGCACATCAGAACCAAAATGGCAGATTCTTGTGGCTGAGACATAAAATGTTCCTTGAGCCACAGAGACAACTGGCAGCTCCTGAATCAAGGACTTGCTTGGATTTTCTTTTCATCCTCTTCTGCCAAGTAAAAGTAAAACATGTTTGCATCCAAAATGAAAGTTCAGCATGCCCTGATAATTCTTCATTGATAGCAAACCTCATCCAGCCACAGCCTGTCATTCCCTGACAATGGTCCATTTCATAATAGAGGAGCAATAGTATTTCTAATAGTGACGAGCTATCCTATTGCATGAGAACTTAACACCGTCAACATCACCTCGAGAAAAAAAAACTCCACTAAGAAGAGAGAGAGAAAAATGGGGGAGAAAGAGAGAGAGAGAGAGACAAAGAAAATCTACTAATAAAGCATTTTTACTATAAAATCCAAAACATATAAACATGTTTCAATAATAAAGCACCAAATGGAATCTTTTCTTGATATAAGAATCCAGAAAGTAGTATCCCCAAATAAATATAACATTCAATTCTAAACTAGGAAGAGTTGCCAACAATATTATAGAAAACTATGTGTTTTTCCCAAACAACCAAAAACATGGATTCCCATCCTAAAACTATTAACGCCCCGCAGCCTTCCCCTAAGCATTGACATGGAAGGGTCTCTCACCTTTGATCCAAATAATCTCACCTTTGATCAAAACTTTTCAATTTCAACTGATTTTAACACCAAATCTATGAGGAATTATCCCCATTTTACAAGCAGGAGAATGGAGTCTTAAATGACAAGTGACTTGCCCAAGATTTCCCAGTTGGTTAATGGGCTGAGAGTGAACAGATCTCATGGGTCCTGGTTTAGTGTTCTTTCTAATGTTGACATCTCTTACTTGTTTCATTTGTGGATTGCTTCAAAATGAGGGCATGACACTGAATCAGGGGAAAGAAGAAGGGATAAAGAGGAGACAGTATGAAGAAATACACATTATAATCACCTCTAGAAGATCCAAGTTTTAAGGAGCTGTTTTCCCATATCAGACAAGTACCCCCTAAGACCCTCTAAAGCATCTTCTTGTGTGTGTGTTGGCAGGGTGGAGAATAAAACAGCCCTCTCTTATCGCTTTGATCTGATAGGTAGCCATATTTAACTTACTGTTTTCCCACTAACAACAAAGACATGAGATTCTTATTTTTCCTAAAAGAGCACAGAGATTTTTTTTAAAAATGTGAATTCTCAGTGTAATTAAAAAAAAGAAAAAAGAAAAATGAATTGAGTTTTCTTTCCCCCCCTTCAACAATTAGATAGTTATAGGACCTGGATAAATCACTTAAATTCTCTAGGCCTTCCCTCATTTTTACGCTAACCTAGGAACACTTTCAATCTACAATATCACAACGCTAATTTAGTTAGTCCCAACCATGCACCCAGAGCAATGTGTTAGGCCCCAAAATATTTGAGTCTCTCAAGAGTTCAGAAACTAGTTCGACTATTAGTTTATCAACTCAAAATAACAGAACAAGGTAAGTTAGCTTTTCAATCCAAAGTGATGTAAATGCAACACATAAATAAATAAAAACCGTCAGTGTGGGATGAGACAGTCCAGAACATGCCACAAACTGGTGGGGCTTTTAGTTATATAACTGGAACGTCAGAAATTGAGATAAGAATGACTTTCTAGGGCACCTGGGTGGCTCAGTGGGTTAAAGCCTCTGCCTTCCGCTCAGTTCATGATCTCAGGCCCTGGATAGAGGCCTACATGGGGCTCTCTGCTCAGCAGGGAGCCTGCTTCCTCCTCTCTCTCTGCCTGCCTCTCTGCCTACTTGTGAGTTCTCTGTCAATAAATAAATAAAATCTTTAAAAATGATAATAATAATATGACTTTCTAGGTGGGTATTCTTATCTGCAGTCATTAGAGTCAAGAATGATCATGGCTTGGGGATGCCACTGATGCCACCGACTGCTCCTCCAGGAAGGGCTGGAGGAGCAGCGGGAGACAAAGCGAAATAAGCAAGAAGGAACCAAACGTAATTAATGTTCAAAGCTAAAGGCGAAAATCTAGCTTTATCTTGGAGGCAATGGTGAAATGTTAAAGAAATACAGAGCACAGAAATAAAATGATAATGGCTGTGTCTTAGGAAAGAATCATAGAGTCTAAAATGATTTACACTCTCATCCCTATCATAAGGCTCACTGAGGAAAAATATTTTTTAAAAAGCCTCCTTTGTCAACACAAATCTTGATGTGTATGTGTGTGTGTGTGTGTGTGTGTGTGTGTTTAAAGGAATTTCCAAATGATTCATTAGTTGTTGAATTCTGTAGACTAGATTTTCACCAAAAAGTTTTTCATCAAATGATACTGTGAAGTGCTACATATTACATATTTCCTCAACAAATTCACAAAATAAAAATAATGAGCACATTACAATCTTTAGGCAGTTTTAAAGGAAAGGATCTTTTTGAAGTGTATATGACAGCATTCCTCAAACTTACCTAATCACAGAACTTTTAAAAATATATTTATTAACATAATGCAGAACCAATGTTTCATAGTAGACCCCCTTGGAACTAGTATCATATTTAGTCTTAAGAGAATGAAACTCAACAGAAAATGAAATCCATTAGTAACAGACACAAACACATATAAAATATAGGCAATTTGTTCCCTTATATCAACATTAGAGGCCAACGTGAACTTACAATTTCTGTTAGCACTTGCCCATTCTCTATATCAGTGGTTCCCAACCGTGGTTACATATTGTAGTCACGGGCAGCTTTAAAAAAAAAAAAATGTTACTAAAGCCCTAGCTTTACCTCCAGAACAGTTAAGTCAGAATCTCTAAGTTTAGGCATCAATAGTTTTTAAAAATGCCCTCGGACAAATACACACCAAGGACAATTAAGAACACTGCTGGAGATTAACAGTTTACCAACACTAAAATGGTTCATGATAGAATTTAGGAAATGAGAATGGGAACATGAACTCCAGGGAATTCAGCTAGAAAATCTGTCCCTGAAAAACTGAGAACTGGCTATATTTATTCTGTATACGATACTAGATCTCAAATATTCTTGGCTTTCTCTTCTCTGTACTTGGTCATCATTATACTGGTGGTTCCATACTAATACTACAGTACGCTAATTTGATAGCTGAAGATTTCTCTAAGGGTGTCTTTAATTTTATACAAATAGAACCAAATTTTCCATTGCTTGCTGAATTTGAACCACTGGTCTCAGAAGTTTCAGTCTGATTTCCATAAAATGCAGCCAGAAGCCAACTGCAAAGCCAAACTTTGAATTGTCTTCCTGAACATACATTTTCTGAAAAACATATACCATAGAAGGTTCAGGACTTACTTAAACAATGTTATTTATTTCATAACCTTCATTCCAAACTTGGAAAATTTGTCATCCAAAATGCAATGAAGGCGTTACAGTAGTTGAACCCTCTGGGTTTCAAAGCATAGGAGAAAGCATTTATCATCCAGGAAAGAAGTAGGAAGAAGAAAGTAGTAACATGCCCCTAAACCCAGCACTCACAAAGAAGTCAAAAAGCTGCAGAGTGAATTATATTGCAAAATATGTGGTTATCTTTTTAAATTTCATCATCTTTCAGGAGACAATAAACACAGAAAACAGGATCTCCTAAATTTAATCTGGATTTCAAATCCTTCGACTCATCCTCTCAACTTTTCACTTAGATCTGTGCATAATTAACTTAGATAAAATGATATAATGATATATATCACTTTCAACTCATTTTTTTCTGAACCAGATAACAGAGAAAAGGTTTCCCATCTCCCTTGTTTTACCTTTGCAAAGGCACTTAGTTGGTTCTTTCTGCCAGCAATGCCTTCCCATTTTGCCTCCATTAAGACATTGAAGTCATGAAATCACAGGTCTGGAAGACATCTTAACCTAATCTAGGCCGGCTCTCTGCCAGAAATTCTCCCACAAAGTCTTATCTAGTCTTACCGAACACAGTAATCATACTCAGTTCACATCCCCCTCCTATCTCTACTCGAACCCTTTCTCCTCTCGGGTATGACCTCCTTGACGACAGAGGCCATAGAGCCACCTTTTCCTTCTACAATCCTTTACCTGGACATGTCTAGCTCCCAGTGAGGTCAGTAAGTATTTCATGAGTGGCATCCTACTGTAAAGCCAGTACATAATCATTCACTCTAGCCCCTTCTATCAGCGTTTCCCCCTTTGCTTGAGAACTCTTTGAAGGTAGAAATTATTTCTTCTTTAGCAGTCTCATGGACCATAGAAGACAATGAGAGAGTTTTTAGATTCACAAATTGTGAGCTCATCATATTTTTAAGGTATGAGAGGGATACTAAAGTGGAGTGGTACTCAAATGAAAAGAAACATTTATCCATATCCATATCCATATCTTAATTTATCCAATTAAGAATTGAAATATATTATTTCCTCAATTTTGTTAATACTTCCCTCTCAAGGCACTGGCTGAAGAAAAAAAAAACACAGGCTCTCCAAACCTGCAAACCTAGGGAACATGCCACAGTGCTTCTCAAACAACAAACTTACTGACTTACAACCATTGTCTTCAAAGATCCCATAGAAAAATTAAGAAGAAGTTCTATTTAAGAAAAGAACTAAGTTAACCTAAGTTAAAGGCTTTCTCATTCACAGGGGATTAAGGTTTCCTGGTAACTCCAAAGTAAACAGCCACATGGGAATTGAAGCTGGGGTGGTTTTATTCTCTCAAAAAAGAAATTGATGGTGAACTCAAAAACAAAAACAAAACAAAACAAAACACCAAAAAACTAAGAAAGAAGTACAGACGCTTCTATATATTTGCCAATAGTTGGTTTCACCTCTGGCTAAATTCCTTCATTCCCCACCTATCATCTCTTTAACCATTAAGAAGCAGAAAATTTGAATGACTGACTGATAATCTACAGTGGGCTCTGTTCTAAAGAGTAGTAAATGCTAAAGAAGTACTAAAAGTAGTAAATGCCAAGAAAGGAAACATATACTTACACACGTCTAGCATTTTGACTCCACTAAAGGAAAGAAAACAAAAAGGTAACAAAATCTATTTTTTCACCACTTGAATTGTCAAAAGGCAACTCTTCCAAGAAGGAATTCATGCCCAGAGAAATAAAAAAACAAACAAACAAAAAAAAAAAAAAAAAAAAAAAAAAAAAAAAAAAAAAAAAAAAAAAAAAAAAAAAAAAAAAAAAAAAAAAAAAAAAAAAAAAAAAAAAAAAAAACTAGTTCTGGACAAGCCATAACTGCTAAACATACAAAATAAGAGAATAACATTCAGAGTATTTAATAATTTAATTCAAGGATCATGTTACTTATACAAAGAGGCAACAAGTAACAAAGACTCCTCCTTAACCACAATTAAGAAAAACAGAAAATAGGGGCGCCTGGGTGGCTCAGTTGGTTAAGCGACTGCTTTCGGCTCAGGTCATGATCCTGGAGACCCGGGATCAAGCCCCACATCGGGCTCCCTGCTCGGGGGAAGCCTGCTTCTCCCTCTCTCAGTCCCTCTGCTTGTGTTCCCTCTCTCGCTGTGTTTCTCTCTGTCAAAGAAATAAATAAAATCTTAAAAAAAAAAAAAAAAAAAACAGAAAATGTTTCATGTTGTACTAACTAATCCCTCTGCATGTTGGCTGACTACAAACTTCCCACAAAAGGTATAATATTGACTGAAACACATTAATGTCAATGGCCAAAAGAAGAAGGAATCCCATAGCAAAATCTTTTTGGAAAATAAGGACTGCACAAGTTTTTTCCACCTGGATATCAATAGCAATGACCTTATTATTCCTTGAATAATGCTGGCAACTGACTAGCAAAAAGAAACACCCCTGAATAAGAATACTATTCACATACAGTACATATATATAGAAAAAGGATAATGTTTCTTTCATGTTTTAAACACACTGTGGTGTTGCTGCTATAATTTTAACGACAGGTTTTAAGAAAATGTCCTTATTCCTCATCTAAAGAGCACTGCTCCTTTAAAGACAAAATCTAATTTGAGTCATTTGCTGAGGAGTTAAACTACTCTACATACAATGCATAAGCCTTTTGAAGAGAGGGCAATTATATAATTATTCAAGTAATTGGATGCCTTTTATGTGTCTTAGTCTGCAGCTAGATTACAAGGCCTCAGGACTTCTCAACTGCATCAAGAAAAGGGGAGAAGCAACAGGGAAAAACTGAGAGCTTTTCCTCTAAGGTCAGGAACACAGCAGGGCAGTCCACTATCACCACGCTATTCAGCATAGTACTAGAAGTCCTAGCCTCAGCAATCAGACAACAAAGAAGAAATAAAAGGCATCTGAATTGGCAAAAAAGAAGTCAAAGTCTCCCTCTTTGCAGATGATATGATACTTTCTGTGGAAAAGTCAAGACTCCACTCCAAAACTGCTAGAACTCACACAGGAATTCAGCAAAGTATCAGGATATAAAATCAATGCACAGAAATCAGTTGCACTTCTATACACCAACAGCAAGATTGAAGAAAGAGAAATTAAGGGGGCAATCCTATTTACAATTGCACCCAAAACCATGAGATACCCTAGGAATAAACCAAACAGGCAAAAAACCTGTACTCAGAAAACTATAAGGTACTCATGAAAGAAATTGAGGAAGACACAAAGAAATCTAAAAATATTCCATGCTCATGGACTGGAAGAACAAATATTGTGAAAATGTCTATGCTACCTAGAGCAATCTACACATCTAATGTAATCCCTACCAAAATACCATCAATGTTTTTCAAAGAAATGAAACAAATAATCCTAAAATTTATATGGAACCAGAAAAGACCCCAAATAACCAGAGGACTGTTGAAAAAGAAAACCAAAGTTGGCAGCATCACAATTCCAGACTTCAAGCTCTATTACAAAGCTGTAATCATCAAGACAGTATGATACTGGCAGAAAAACAGACACATAGGTCAATGGAACAGAAAAGAGAGCCCAGAAATCGACCCTCAACTCTATGGTCAGCTAATCCTCAACAAAGCAGGAAAGAATGTCCAGTGGAAAAAAGACAGTCTTTTCAATAAATGGTGTTGGGAAAATTGGACAGCCACATGCAGATGAATGAAACTGGACCACTTCCTTACACCACACACAAAAATAGACTCAAAATGGATGAAAGACCTCAACGTGAGACAGGAATCCTTCAAAATCCTTGAGGAGAACACAGGCATCAACCTCTTCATCCTCAACCGCAGCAACTTCTTCCTAGAAACATCGCTAAAGGCAAGGAAGCAAGGGCAAAAATGAACTACTGGGACATCATCAAGATAAAAAGCTTTTGCACAGCAAAAGAAACAGTCAACAAAACCAAAAGACAACTGACAAAATGGGAGAGATATTTGCAAATGACATATCAGATAAATGGCTAGTATCAAAAATCTATAGAGAACTTATCAAAATCAACACCCAGAGAACAAATAATCCAATCAAGAAATGGGCAGAAGACATGAACAGACATTTCTTCAAAGAAGACATCCAAAAGGCCATCAGACACATGAAAAAGTGCTCAGCATCCCTCAGCATTAGGGAAATACAAATCAAAACCACAGTGAGACCACCTCACACCAGTCAGAATGGCTAAAATTAACAAGTCAGAAAACGACATGTTGGCAAGGATGCAGGGAAAGGGGAACCCTCCTAAACTGCTTGGTGGGAATGCAAGATGGTGCAACCACTCTGGAAAACAGTATGGAGACTCATCAAAAAGTTGAAAATAGAGCCACCCTATGACCCAGCAATCACACTATTGGGTATTTACCCTAATGATACAAGTGCAGTGATCTGAAGGGGCGTGTACACCAAATGTTTATAGCAGCAGTGTCCACAATAGCCAAACTATGAAAAGAACCTGGATGTCCATCAACAGATGGATAAAGAAGATATGGTGTGTGTACACACACAC
>PITA01020370.1:12415-35098 GCA_004023965.1 Spilogale gracilis
CTGAGTGAAATAAGTCAATCAGACAGAAAATTATCATATGATCTCTCTGATATGAGGAATTTGAGAGCCAAGGTGGGGGGGGAGGGTCATGGGGAGAAGGGAGGGGGGAAAAAATGAAACAAGATGGGACCAGGGAGAGACACAAACCATAAGAGACTCTTAATCTCAGGAAACAAACTGAGGGTTGCTGGGGGGTGGCGGGAGGAGGGACAGGGTGGCTGGGTTATGGACATTGGGAGGTATGTGCTATGGTGAGTGCTATGAACCTTGTAAGACTGATTATTCACAGACTGGTACCCCTGAAGCAAATAATACATTGTATGTTATTAAAAAAGAAAGAAAGAAAGAAAAGGGGAGAAGACTCCAAGGACACCTATAGATGAAACTTTGAGAAGCAACACAAACTGTGCCAACTCTCTATAGAGGCACCTCTCACTTCTAGCATATCTGCTCATCTGTCTGTTTTTTGATCCACGTTGCCTTCTGTGGGTGGACCTCTTCTGCTTCCTTAGAGTTGCTTCTCCTTTATAATTCCAGGTTTCCATGGCCAACTCCTACTCATGACCTTTCCCATTCCATTCCCATTACCCGCTCTGGATCTTGGTTTCCCAGTTTCTTAAAGATGAATCTCATTCTGTGAGTTTTCAGAGCCCATCATACTGGGCATGGCCAGTGCCTATAGAAAGTTCGTCCTTGAATCTGGTACCCACGTCTAGGCCCATCAGCTGTGGCTGGCTGAGCTGGGAAATAGAGTAAGGTAGTGCAAAACATGGCTTGCTCCTCTCCTTCTATACAGCAGGGTATGGGGGAAGGCAGACATGTAATGAAGTACATATATTTAAAAGTACTATTCAAAAACACAAGCAAGGTAAGCGTTAAGAATAAACTCCAAAATAATCTACCTTGTTTTTAAAAAAATGCAAAATACTAAACACATCAAGAAGAAGGTTGTTCTTTAAAAAAAAGAAAGAAAGAAAGAAAGAAAGAAAGAAAGAAAGAAAGAAAGGGTCCCAAAATCCAAGAAAGGACTGGTTCATGAGATTATAACAAATCATCATTTTAAATCTTCTAGATAGAATAAAATAAAATATTAGAGGTACAAACTTCAAAACAACCAATCTTCAATGTGATTTTGAAACCTGTCTATTGAACAAGTTATAAAGGACTACAAAATACATACCATTTATTTTACTGTATTAATTTGGCTCCAGCCTTATAGTTGCCCATCTCATTCACTGTAACAACCCCACTTCAGTGCTCTACTGAGCATAACTTGTAGCTTTAGACAGAACTTCTCTCAACTATAAAAGCTTGGACCACCCAAGAGGGCATGATAATTGATGAGTTAAAGAAAATCACTTATGTTTTATCAACAATAGAAAAAAAAATAAAAAATAGTCCAAGTCAGAAAAGCACTCTTCAATTCGGCTGCCACCAATGAGCTCTCTGACCTTGAAAAAACTCAACCCAAGACTATTCAGAGCCCTGTCTAGAAGAAAAAACACCATCACCACATCCACATCCAACTATAAAATGTACTAAGTCTTCTGTGAATCCATTTTAAGTCAATAAAGCTTGGGCTCTTCACTATATGTCATAGCATTCACTTGAGTCCCACTAAGTGGCACTACAGAGATCCCAACAATTTACGGACTGTCATCCTTCAGCCGAGTCTTCTACCCCAGATGACCTTATGGAGTCCATAATGAAGAAAGAAATCACTCAGGAGTGTTGACTACTGAGTCACAGAGCTAGGTGAAATCTTTCAGGGAGATGCTTTCTACATTTTCATATGCTGGCCCCTGTAATGCGGGCACTGTCTCCAAGCAAAGGTCAGGTCAAGAGCTTAGAGTGAGAGACAGCGTGTGAGCTATATCTAAGTGGGCCCTGGCTGCCAGTCTGAAATCAAGTATCCTTGTTTTATGTTATGTACCTAGCAACGAACTCAAGCCAGTCTTCTTCAACTAGGTGAAGAATGGCAAGAAATATTAATTCTTCGTGTCTATACCAACACACAGAACCTGCAGGTAACCTTTAGCTACTTCTCAATCACATCAATATCACAGATATGATGGCTTCACTATAACTGTACAGACAAAGCACTGTACCCAGATACTGCTGCCACATTTAAGATGATATGCTGACCCTGAAAGAGGACAGAATGGTGAGAGGTCTGAAAATTAAGTCATATGATAAATCAGAAATTAAGTATCTTTAGCCTAAAGAAAAGACATAGATGTTGTAAAAACCATCTTCAAAAATTTTTAGACCTCCAAATGACAAAAGAAGGACAAATGGGGCGGGCCTATCTCAAAAATTAGTACCAACTAAAAAATTATATACCTGGGACCTACTCTATTTACCACTATTGTGATACAGAAGGAACTTTAGTACTTGATGGGAAGCAGAACCAGATGACCTCTCAGACTCCTTTCAACAAAATTTTGCATATGCTTAAATTGACAAGAATTTATGCATCTGTGAACAATCTCAAACTATTACCCTGGATGATCTGCCTTTCTCCATGACATGGCAGTTGTTGTTAATCTTGGTTTTAGAAGTATCAGGGCGCCTGGGTGGCTCAGTGGGTTAAGCCTCTGCCTTCAGCTCAGGTCATGATCTCAGGGTCCTGGGATCGAGGCCCACGTCAGGCTCTCTGCTCAGCAGGGAGCCTGCTTCCTCCTCTCTCTCTGCCTGCCTCTCTGCCTACTTGTGATCTCTCTGTCAAATAAATAAATAAAATATTTTTTAAAAAAAAGAAGTATTAGATGGGCACTATAGGAAAGTATAGAGAAAGGATAAAAATGAGCCATAATCCCACAGCCAAGACAATCACTGCTATCATTGGCATAACTCCTGCCCCAATCATTTTTCTAGGCATAATTTTATCTGCAAGAAAATTTGAGACAAGGGGCGCCTGGGTGGCTCAGTTGGTTAAGCGGCTGCTTTCGGCTCAGGTCATGATCCTGGAGACTAGGATCGAATCCCACATCGGGCTCCCTGCTCAATGGGAAGCCTGCTTCTCCCTCTCTCACTCCCCCTGCTTGTATTCCCTCTCTGGCTGTGTTTCTCTCTGTCAAATAAATAAATAAAATCTTTAAAAAAAAAAAAAGGAAAGAAAATTTGAGACAAGCTATTTATATACTTCTGTGTTAATTTTTGCATTTGTATGATATTTATTTTCTTAATTTATTAATTATTTACCAAAAAACATGACTTTTAATGCCTACCTAATAATATAAAGTTTGGATATAGCATATTTCAAGCATTATATTAAGCACATAGGTTATTTTTAATTAATTTTAATTTTAATTATTATACATATTACCACATAAACATCCTTTTATAATGATCTTCACACACCTGATGATGTTCTCTGTATGTACATACAAGACTGAATTTATCCTTCTTAGATATAAAAACTATTTGAATCACATGACAATCAAAGGACATAATTAAATATACACACATATACAGACTACCAAAGCAACTGCAAGGTTCCTCTGATTAGAACTAATCAAACTTACTCCTTCCTCAGAAATAGTTAATACCATTATCTTGAAAAATTACTTCTAATTCCCAAAAATGTATTTATATTTGCATATTATCAGTTATTAGTACAATTCTCATTTATCTGTGCCATGTTAAAATTGTCCTGAAATCTTAATATCAATCATAAATAAAGAAGTTTATATCTGTTTTTCAACTAAGAAAAATATTGACTATAGGAATTAAGGACTTTACTCCATTTGGGGAGAACATTTTACAAAATAACATAAAAGTCATTTTAAACTAAGACCAATAAATCATTTAACTGGACCTTTCAACTGCCATTCTATACCAAGTCCACTGCATCACTATTTAATCCAGAGTCCTGCCTAGTAACCCTTCTTAAAAAACCTATTTTCATGAATTCAGTTTGATTTTTCACATGAACCAATGCTTTGAGTTTGGTTTCAAGAAGAGAGAAGAACATTTTAACTGGAAAAAAACTAAACTTCACCAAATACTGATTTAAGATTATTCACTGAAAAAAATCATGGTAGTAATTAAGGTATATAGACTACCATCAAGATGTGTTTAATAGGAATCTTAATGACATCTCCTATTCCGTGGCTGCAGAGAGAGGAATAAAAGACAAAATGGGTTTTCATAAAGCAGTTGTGTGAAGTGGCTGCCAGAAATAAAACCACAACAGACATGACAATAGAACTCTACAGGTGACGGTAGAGCCCACTACAAACATGGCCCGACACCCAGGCTTCTCATGTCAGATAAAACACCAAGACAGAACTTAGAAGACCAGAGAATAGATGATGAACAAGTTATTTAGATGGTCTTTCTCTTAATCTTTTCTTACCCTTTCTGCTAGGGTAAGAAAAGATTTCTCTCTCTAATAGAGAGAAAATTACAAGGCATAAAAATGGGATCAAGGGGTGCCTGGGTGGCTCAGTTAGTTGAGCGCTGGACTCTTGATTCAGTTTAGGTCATGACCTCAATCCTGGGATGGAGCTCCTCCTCTGGCTCTGCACTCAGCAGGGAGTCAGCTTGAAGTTTCCCCACACTCTCTCTCCATGAAATAAATAAATAAATCTTTTTAAAAAAACACAGGATCAGGTCACCTGGGTGGTTCAGTCAGTTAAGCATTTCCATTTGACTCACATCATGATCCCAGAGTCCTGGGATGGAGTCCAGAATAGGGCTTCCTGCTCAGTGGGGACTCTACTTCTCCCTCTCCCTCTACCCTTTCCCCTGCGCTCATGCACACGTGTGCAGTCTCTCTCCCCCTCTCTCTCATACTCTCTCAAAAAAAAAAAAAGATTTAAAAAAACAAAGACATAGGATCGATTCTTACCTTTAACGACTTTCAAAAAGATGCTCAGACAACCTATTTTGGAAGGGTTGTTCTATTTTTCTAAGTCTTACACATGGTCAGTCACCCCTATTTAGCCAGGAATAGGAGAGAACCATGACAACAAATTCTCTCACTGAAACTTACTCTCAGGGTCATAGTGCTATAATCAGGAATAAGAACTCATCATTTCTGAATGTTAGCATCAAGACTTAATGGCCCATTAGTGGTGACACCCATTCCTGATCACCTTTGCCTAAGATTACAATCAAAATTTAATGCTGTATAGCTTTCTCCACACATCTTCAGAACTGTGACACCAAATACTCTTCACTATATACACACCTTTTTGTAATGTTTGAATTTTGAACTACATTATCTATTAAAACAAAGATTAAAACTTTAAAATATCCTAATTGTATTTAATAGAATTAAAAATGGTTTAGCATAAAGTCTCAGTGTTAGAGAAAATATACCACAGGCTATAGTTAATTGAATTCATTTTTCCAAAACTTATTTCTATTACCAGAGGAATATCAATTCAACACATACAAAAGATGACCCATGAAGAAGTAGAAGCAATTCTATAATTTCTTCATTGGTCTCTGCCCCAATAAAAAGATTGAAAAAGTCCCTATCTAGGATCACCTGAAACACTCATTTTGTAGTGCAGAGGGAAACAAATACTCTTTCCACAATTTTCCTCAGAAGACAAAATGTGTTACTTTTCAGTCTTAAAATGACAAAAGTAATCTGTTTGACTTAAAAGGACATTTAAGATTACTTACAATACAAACCACCAAATAGTATCCTATTTATGTTAGTCTTAGTGTTAGCACTCATTAAAAACCATGGTTTATGGGTCAGTTTTCCAAACTGACATACTTTAAGACTATAAACTATCCGTAACTTAAAAATGTGTGGTGTGTACTTTGAGGAGAAATAAGGTATATAACTTGATGCAATGGAAAACCTAGCTTTCATCAATTATGATGCCGACGAGATTTTGTCTTCTTCAGCTTGGGAATAAGGATTTCTAAATAAAGCACTGTGCTTTGATGAGGAACATTTGTAGCACAATTGCCATGCTCATCCCCACCTAATATACTGTAACACATTTTCCCTCCGATCTGGCCATGGTCATTTCACAAGAAAAAAAAAAGAAATGATTAAAAGGAAACAGGACAGACAGTGAGTAAGCCATGAACAACTGCCCAAAGAACTGTAAAAATCCTGGCAGATCATTTCCATGTGTTTCAATTAAAATTGCCGGGAGAGGTGGACAGCGAGCTAGAGAGAAATGATAAAGCTGTATCCACTCCCTCCTTTTCGTAAGTATAGTTAAAGCCAAGGAATAAAAAGTACCACTGGAGACCTTGCAAAGCATTCATACAGAAAAACATTTGGAATGTACCCAATGCAAACAGTCTGACTTATAATTCTATCAGCCAATCAGAGAATATTAAAAATGCATTTTTAATATACACAAAAAAAAGGCTAAGAGTATATAAACAGTTCTCTTTCAAAGACAGGATGACAGATTACATTTTTTTTTCTTCTGTGTTAATTATATATTTGTTCTAGACAATTTGGAAATGACTTATAATAAGGAAAAAACAAATTTCATACAAATTACTAGACAGTTAAAAATAGATTAAACTGTGATAAATAATATTTACAGCTTAAGGAAAATTTTCTAACTATACTGAATTTTCCTACAGAATGATTTCCTCCATTAAGAAATGTTTATAGGTTGAATTCTGTATCCCACAAAAATGTCTATGTTGGAATCCTAATCCCCAGTACCTCAGAATGTGACCTTATTTGGAAATAGGGTCGCTGACGATGTAATTAGTAAGATGAGATCACTGGGGTGAACCTTAATCCAATATGACCAGTGTCCTTACAAAAAGAGAAAATTTGCATAGAAAGACACACACAAGCAGGATGTCTGTGAAGACAAAGGCAGTGGTGGGGATGACAGTTGTACAAGCCCAGGAACCCCAAAGATGGAAAGCAAACCAGTGAAAGCTCAGGGAGAGGAATGGAAGAGATTCTGCCTCACAGTCTGCAGAAGGAACCACCCCCGCCAATGCCTCGCTCTTGGGCTCCGACCTCCAGCATGTGAGACACTCAAGTCCTGCGGCCACCAGTCTGTGTTCCTCTGTTCCCGCAGCCCTGACAAACTTCACACAAAGGGTCTCAGCACATACCACAGGAAGACATTACACTCTGAAGATGCCCCTTTTTCATAACTATCTGCCTTTTGATAGTGCTCGGAAAAATCAATCCTTCCTCCATGCACTCCTCCCCTCCCCCCCCTGCACTCCTCCCCCCACTCCCTTGTACCCCCCCTCCCCCCACCCCATGACTACAGCTGTGTCAGGCTATATAACAGACTTCTCCAGTGGAATATGAGGCCTGACCTATGCCTCCAGGCCCAGGCCTGAAGACTGGGGCATACGTCCTCCACACTCCTCCTCTTTCTTACCAGCTCACATTTAGACATGGTGCTCACCCAAATCAACCACAAAGATGAGGTCCGTTCCTTAAGGAGTAGCAAAGCTACTTCTTAGAAGGAATCCAGGTCTTTAACTGACAGCATAGGACAGAGACTATTCCCGACCAAATAAGGAATATTCTCCTTTTAATGTTACAAGAAAGTAAAAGAAATAAGTGTCCTTTAAGCCACTAAATCATTGGGTTTCTCTGCTATAACAGATTAGCCTTTTGCTCTAATAGAGTACCAGGGGAAATAAAACATTTCAAACACACACAAGAAAACAGTATCTAAAAAACCAGGTAAATCTCTGAAACAATAAATGTGACTCTGTAGGAGAAGTTCAAGTATAAACTGAACAATTACTATTACAGCTCCAAATCTGAAACAATGCATTTGATGACCTCAGTAGTTAAATTGCAGTTTAAACTGTTTATGCGATCTACCAAATCTAATTCTTAAAGATTTCTTATTCTTAAAGATTTTAATTTATCTTTTAATTTGAAAAAATGTTGTGAGAATAATTAAATTTAGTAAATCATATTATGATTTTATATACATTTTAATGGTACAAACAGATAACATCTAAAAGCTTCACACTCCTCTTCCAATCTCCTTTCTAGGGAAATCCAGTACACAGCTGGGATGTTGCAAACTAATAAAGGTGATCAAATTTCAAAGTCAACTCAAGAGAGGTTTTAATTTTGGTTTGTGATACCTAAAATCAAAACCAAAACATATTCTCGAACCTTCATAGTTGCGTAACTCTGAGAAAAGAAAATTTTCTCCCTGATGCAAATGACCAGCAATGTGGCCCATTTCTTATTCTTAAATACTTCCCAAAATGTCGTCATGTTGTTCTCCAGGAAGTTTCTTCTATTTAATACTTCTCCATTGCTTCATTCTACTACAGATGAACTATAATGTCCATTCCTGTCTGGTCAAAACACTGAAAATTACTCTCCTAGAATTCGGAATGTTTGCACAGGTTTCCTTCCAGGGTGACTCTCCAAATCCTGTAAGGACATTTATCAGGAAGACACTCCACTGAACTAAAGAAGGAAATGAAGAGATGAGAACTATTCCCGTTTAGTTATTCAGGGACTTCATTAACCTGTGACCAAGAATGGAATCTATGATTCCAACTCATGGTTGGCTGGACGCACACATGTTCCTGGATTCAAACATGTGTTTCTATTTAAACTGCTGGAATGTATATATGGCTCCACAAAGGGTGATAAATGTTAGCAAATCTTCTAAGAATGAAGGTCCTTTATGACCACATACACCATGTTTTGATTCAGGTTTTCAAATGTCTCAGTCACACAAAGCTGAACAATCTGCTTTTTCCATCTATCCATCCACAAGTTAAAGAACAATGAAATAAAATCCTTTCACAGATCACAGCTGTCTGTACCTTCAAGGTCCGCCCAAGGCAGAGCTGTGATTTCTGCTATTTGTCTTCTCCTTTCCTCCCTCATGGCAACCTGCCAGAGGTAGAAGCGGGGGATTCTGTAATGCCCAGGTAATGATAAGTTGGATATTAACCATTATCAGATAATGCCAAGTAAGGGGTTTCAGGTATGGTACAGAAACTTCAACAGATGAGCCTAAAGAGAGGTGGAAAACTGGTCTGACATTTTCTATTTGGCCGGCATAGCATTTTTAAATTTTTAAAATATAAGTTCCTTTGGAAAGTCCTGCCCAATACATATAAGATACTTCATAAGATATTACATGTCACCATGAATTATGAACCCTGCAGATATGTGTGCAAGCCAAATGTCACAGGAATTCTTCCAACCCTGTTTAGCCTTCTTACATTTTGTTTCTTTGCTCAGAATGCCCTCCCAGGCCACCCAAGCCTACCTCTTCAGTTAACTGCTACCCTTAAGTACTCAAGAAGTCCTTTTCTTAAATCTCCTAAAGCCCCGGTCAAGTGCGTAACCCTCTCCGGCCCCGGACTCGCCTACTCGTTCTATGACTTTCCTGTCAGGTACCAAACTAATTAATTTCTTCAGGGCAAGGACTATGCCTTGCTCATTTTAGTCTCTCTAGCGTGTGGAATACAGCAGGTGGTAAATAAATACTTTCAGAATGAAGAAATGGCAACACAAGTATTGGCTGAAAATATTTGTTTCCATATTCTTGGCAGAGAATGCAGAAAATGATGGAGCTGACAAAAAAGAAAAAATGTAGATCACACAGAGCAAAAAAAAATAGAGGCTGTAAAGGCCACATGTGGATGCACACAGGTGATCCCCAAAGGCTGATGACCTCTACAGCATCGCTGAGCCTCATCTAGACTTGATGCTTTGTTTCACTCCAGGGCCTCTGTAGATTTGTTGTCACACACATGCTTTCTTGATCCCAACAACAAAGACACAAATATAATAATCCAGATAAATTAAGGAAAAGCATGAACTTGAGTCAATTTCTTTGAGAGGCACCTTCCCTTGTACAAAACACTTATTTTAAAATAGAGTTGACTAGAATAACCAACTGCTAATCATAGTTCTCACATTCATTTTTCAATAAGGTCCACTCTTATCTCCCTCAGCTAAATATGAGCAGCAAGCCTGGCTTCAGTGAAGTTCAGAACTCCCAGAGGGCGGCCAGGGACACACTGGACATGTGCACCAGCAGGGAGCAAGCAGGTCTACAGGTGCATCTTTCGTTGACGATATTACGCCCCCCATGATTGTGCTTACCGGAAACGAGGAAAGCGGTGAAGCACTCCTCTCCACGTCCCAGGTCAGGCACGTTTGTAGGGAAAGAAGCCACAGGAGGTAGCAGTGAAAGAAGAGAACCAGCACAGCGAGCCCGGGCAGCCTTTGCCACCTCTTTGCCTCTAAGCAAAACTGTCAGTGGGGTCGCTCGGGAGAAGCAAGAAGTGAGAATAGCTACTTCCCAAACCCCTTTCGCTTTCTTTGCCCTGAGCATCTCCAGCTGGCTCACCAAAACCTACTCCCCTTCACACAGAAGGGGAGATTTCATGGGCTCAAGGGCAACCACTGAGACACACTGACTTCTTAATTATCACTAAGGCAGGAGTACAAAGCAACTTACCTTCTGAAAAAAGTCTTCCCCACTTTTGCCTTTTCCTTCAGCAGCAGCTGTAAATAAAAATGTATACTTTTAAAATAGTTTTTTTTTCAACCTATGTATTCAAAAACCTGTCAAGTATCAAGCATGAGAATAACAAAGCAATAAGCAAGATCCACTCTTGCTCTCCCAAAGCTCAGCGCCTGCCTGAACAGGCCTCATCTGATGCGAAGTTGCAAACAAGAATAAATACAAAACAAAACAAAACATTCATTCAATCAAATATACATCTTTACATAATTTCACTTTTTTTTTTGTTTGAAAGACCCAGGTCTCTCTTTTCACACACAGATGAAAGTAATCTCATCCTTTCATAATTAAGGAATGACATGAACAAATGCAACTGCCAATATAATCAACTACAGTGCTCTAAGGCCTTCCTATCTGCAACCAATCCCAGGCATGAGGTTGCCTTTTCAACCGGTGGTTTAACTCACAAGGTCTACACTCTTAGCTATTTGTTCTATGCTTTGCAATGACTATATAATCTGCGTGGGTTTCATCATCATTTTACTTTAATTCACTTAATTCACGTTAATAAGAGAGAAACAAAACAACATGAGGATGAAACAGTAATAGTGAGAAGGTCACAAATAACAATAAAACTCCGTGTGAGATTAATTTATATCATTACATTTGAATAATCGTTCTTGTTTCTAAATGGCAGACTTTAAATACAGGAGAAACCTAGGTCTCTATATTCAAAAGTCTTACAACTTTGTGAACCTTCTTTTTAATATATGGAGAGGAGTAGGCATTTTTACTAAAAGGAGAGAGGGGACGAAGAGCCAATAGCATCTTCCTTGCAAAACCCTCAACTTGCATTGGGTGGCTCAGATGATTAAGAACCTGACTCCTGATTTTAGCTCAAGTCATGATATGAGAATTGTGAGATCAAGCCCTGTGCTGGACTCGTCACTGGGCATGGAACCTGCAATTAAGATCCTCTCTCTCCTTCCCCCTTCCCAAACTTCCCCTCCCAGACACCCACCACCAACCCATGCTTTCTCTTAAAAAAAAAATAAATAAATAAAGTGGGGAAAGCAAACAGCAAATAGGTTTCAAATCCAGGTGCAGGGTGGAAGAGTGGTTAACTGAGAAAGCACCCCTTGGCCAAGACAAGGAAATGAGCTGGAGCAAGAACTCCTGGACAATGAAACCTGGACGACCATGGTACCCAAACACCTATTGGTCAATACTGTCGAGAGACACTGTGCACATGCATATACATGTGTGTATGTGTGTCCAGGACACTTATTAAAATTATTAAAGTGTCGGGGCACCTGGGTGGCTCAGTCACTAAGCGTCTGCCTTCAGCTCAAGTTATGATTTCAGGGTCTTGGGTTCAAGCCCCGCATTGGGCTCCCTGCTCAGCAGAAAGCCAGCTTCTCCCTCTCCCACTCTCCCTGCTTGTGTTCCCTCTCTCTGTGTGGTTCTGTCAAATTAATAAAATATTTTAAAAAATAAATTATTAAAGACTTTTGTGTGTTAACTATACCTCAATTTTAAAAAGCTTTAATGCCCCAAGAAATGTGGCAAGTAATTCTGTTAGGTAGAAGACTCAAAACTCAAAGAAATAGCAAGTATTTGGGGCGCCTGGGTGGCTCAGTTGGTTAAGCAACTGCCTTCGGCTCAGGTCATGATCCTGGAGACCCGGGATCGAGCCCCACATCAGGCTGCCTTGGCAGGAAGCCTGCTTCTCCCTCTCTCACTCCTCTTGCTTGTGTTCCCTCTCTGGCTGTGTTTCTCTCTGTCAAATAAATAAAATCTTTAAAAAAAGAAAAGAAAGAAAAGAAGGAAAAGAAAAGAGAAAGAAAGAAACAAACAAATCTAAAAAGAAACAAAAAATTTAAAACTCTAGTCTAATGCTAGGCTAAACTAGCCCCTTAAAGATGTTCATACCTTAATTCCTGGAACCTATGAATATGTTACTTTATATGGCAAAAGAGATTTTGCAGGTATGATTAAATTAAGGCTTTTGAGCTAGGCTTAAGAGACAATCCTTAATTACCCAGGTAATTTGCCCAATGTCATCATAAGGTCCTTGTAAGAGGGAAGCAAGAAGATCAGAATCCAAGAAGGTCATATGACAATAGAAGCAGAGGGAGAGCAGGACAGGGAACAAAGAAAGGAGAGGCCAGTGGAGAAAGATATTAAAGATGCTACACTGCTGGCTTTGAAGATGGACAAAGAGGACCACAAGCTAAAGAACACAGGTGGTCTCTAAAAGCTGGGAAAGGCAAGGAAATTATTCTCCCCTGGAGATTCTGGAGGGAGCATAGCCCCCACCAACACCTTGATATATGCCAATGAAATCCATTTCAGATTTGTGAATGCTGGAACTATATGAATAAATTTATGTTGTAAACCATTACGCTTATAATTTGTTACAGCAGCAAAAAAAAAAAATTTAAAAATCCAAAAAAACCCTAATACATAACGCCAATACCATTTTAACTTTACTTTCTGCATGAATACCACACCTCCAACAGCATGAACTAAGCAAAGAAACTGAGCAAAGACATTTGAGCATCTGAATCATACATTTCCACAAACAGGTTCCCGGAAGTTAACTCTACAAATTATGGTTTTTACTCTCTATTTTGGAAATATATCAATATTAAAACTTCAAAAAAACAAAAAAGAAGGGTGCCTGGGTGGCTCAGTCAGTCAAACATCCAGCTCTTGATCTCAGCTCAGGTCTTGATTTTGGGGTTGTGAGTTCAGGCCCCACAGTGGATTCCACACTGGGCATGAAGACTACTTACAAAATAAAAATAAAATTTAATTTTTTTTAAAACATAAAAAGCAAATTTGACCAAAAAAACCAAAGCTTATACTTTCTAAATAAACTAGAAAATGTGGGTGATCGTAGTTAGAGGGGCTACCTAAGCAAGACAAAATGTTTAGTGCCCAAACCTAATGACACAAACCCCGTAAGTGCCTTGGGGTTCTTCAGCTCAGCCACCTCTTGGGCTTTCTCTTTATCTCTACAGCAAAAAACAGTTTGAAGGGGCCCTACTTAAGGACAAAATTGCTTGGTGATCAGAATCGCATAACATGGCATAAAGACCTGAAAAAATTCTAATGATATTGAGGAAACACTTCTTTGAAAATAAACCTTAGAATCAAAAATATTTTCAAAGGTCTATGAAGCAAGACAGGCCTATCAAGATGCCTTTCACCCACAGGGAACTCCTTCACAACTCAGAATTCATCATTTTAAATTTCATAATACAATTATATTTTATTACAGACATTTCCTTTACAACACTTATTTTGTTCATGATAAATTCATTATGTCAAAACCTTGAAATGCCCCTTCATTCCAAGTCCAGCTAAACAGACTTCACAGAATGGCCTTTCAATCCCTGGATGAATAAAAATAAAACAGGGGGAAGGATTTTCCTTAGACTCAAATTATAATTAAATATGGTCCAGGAAAACATCTAAAATCTAAAAGAAACCTGTACTTTTAGCAACCTTAGGAGGTCAAGGGAAAGAGGAGGCAGGAGTACTCACTGGCACCAAAAATACCCATCACCGAAATTCTTTGGCCTTTTTCTTTCCAAGTATTTACATGTAAGAAACTCCAAATCTGAGCCTGATTTCCCCCTAAATCCTGAGTAGTGTCCATCCCTTCCGTCCAAGTACCCTTGTAAGAGACTCTGACCAGATACTTGCTGAGAGCATTGTGTCAAGTACAAACCATGCTCAGACCACGTCACAGGCACTATATATAAGTGGCTATTCCTTGTCTCATTCCCAGGTCGCTCCATCTCCTGCTGGACTTTTATGCAAGCGAAGCTGTCAAGGCCTCAGAAGCCAGTTAAAGGAGAAGGACATAACAACAAAAGTATCTCTCGGCCACCCCAATGGGGGATCCTCCCTGCTCAAATCTGAGAGCTCAATTCTCAAATAGTCTAAATTCCTCAGTAGTAAAATATAAACTCCTCTGAAGAAGTGAGAGATTGTGGGGAAGAGGTTTGCAGAATATTTACTTCTCAATATAAATTTAGGTATTTAATAAATTCATTTTACAGATGCAGAAAAGGACAAAAAGAAGTTCACTCTTTCATTCCATGAATACTTAAGGCCTATGCTGGTCAATCACAACTGGCAAGGTCCTGAGCTCATTCAACTTACAACCTTGGCCCATATATTCACAGCCACCCACTAGTAAGATAAAGCGAAAATTAAAACTTAATTTTAGTAATTGCTTCCCAATGATCTTTTCATAATCACAACTTCATCCAAACTAAACTTAATAGAAACCTAATATACCTATTCTCATTCAGGACAATGTACTAAAAAGCTACACTCACTTTACTCTGAACCCAACATTACAGCTGGGCTGCTCCTGCTGGGGCTGAAGAACACAGGGTACTTTCAGGAAGACCATCTAAGAGTTGGATATAAAAAAGGAAAAAAACACGAGATATGATAATATCTTGACTCAATGGTTGTCTTTTCACTATGGCTGGAGGGACAAATATCGCCTGTGAAATGAGCCAAGCCATTCTGATGTTGTGGCGTTCCTTGACCTTTGAAGTCTGACCACATTCTGTGGCGTAGCAGTTCTGTTGAGTCTTCACGTGCTTACACACCAATACACCCTCATCGCTTTTATCCCACGGTATCATGAACACACACAGAATGGTTTAGCAGGCTTTATTTTTTAACTATCTTTATAACATGACTTCTGCCTGATGTTCCAAAATTTAGTCATTTGATTGTAAAAAGCCAATGAAAGCAACTGTCTTTATTTTCATGACACAGAACTGCAGGAATAAATGACTTCAATACTACTGAAACATGGCTTCACAGATTGTGCAGGTAAAGCATTTCATATTTTAAGCTGAACAATTCATTTTTATGTTTATTATAATTTCTCCAATGCTTTGCCATATTTTATTTGATATCTTTGCTTCACAAGAAATATGGGATGGCAAAATTCATAGCCAATAAAAACAGCAAAAGTTGAAACAGGTGTAAACTATTATACTCCCCCAAACTACAGGGCAAATCTAGTTAATTACTGAATTAAAGGAGGGGGGAGCTCAATTTTAAATTCTTTGTAGGGCATATGGAAACTTGTTTAAATATCCCTTTCCCTCTAAAATGCTTTTCCAGTATAACATCTAATGCTTTCTGGAGTCAAACCTAAAACCACAAGAACTATGTATTCATATTTAAAATACAGTATAGAATATCTTTAAACACTCCCCAGATAGGCAATGGGTTTTTTCCCCCAACTCTGTGGAATCTGAGCCAAAACAAAAACAAAACAAACAGTTCAATATAAAAATAAAAGAGAAATAATTCTTCAACTTTATAAACATTCAAAGCATTTCTGCCTTTTTATTAACACAACCAACTGTAGCACATCTGCAACCAAAAAAGGCTGCTGTATGTGAAGGTCACCTGAAAAATAAATGTGAACATTTAGATAGCCTAATTCTCCTACAAAAATACTAAAATTTTAAAACACTCAACTTATCAGATCAATTTAATCAATAAAAGAACTATGTGAGATATTGTATTCTGTATGTTGTTTTCAGAAAATTTCCATAATAACTGAGCCAATGTCACTGAAAAATGAATCAAAAAATGATGCAGAAATACAGTTACTATATATTCCCAAAGAACTTTTTATTTCCATGAATCATATCTAACACTCTACAGGGGTATGCAAAGTTCTGAGCCTTGATTGAATAGTAGACATTAAACCTATTTTTAAAGTTCCTTCAACTCTCAAAGTCATTCAAATACCTAGTAAACCGGGGCGCCTGGGTGGCTCAGTTGGTTAAGCGACTGCCTTCAGCTCAGGTCATGATCCTGGAGACCCGGGATCGAGCCCCACATCGGGTTGCCTGCTCGGCGGGAAGCCTGCTTCTCCCTCTCTCACTCCCCCTGCTTGTGTTCCCTCTCTGCCTGTGTTTCTCTCTGTCAAATAAATAAAATCTTTAAAACAAAACAAAAAAAACAAACAAACAAAAAAAAAAAAACAAAAAAAAATACCTAGTAAACTGAAGAGCACTCTAGGTTTAAACACTAGTAATGAACAGTGGCTACTGAAAGTTATATATCAAAGTTAAGTGTGAGGATTTTCAGACCTCATCTTTCCTAAAATTCCCTACCTGCTTTCAGAATCGACATGAACAAATCAGATTCACCTGCTTAAAAAAAAAAAATTTAAAAACAAGAAAAGCATGTAGGCCTATAGAGAAAAAATCAAGAAGAAACAGACAAAAGTGTGGTTTTTTTCTTCAAATAGTGGTTGGTAATTTGAGAATGGTTTTCTTCTTCCCTTTAATGCTTTTCTTAAATACTGTTTTTTATTGTTGTTGTTGCTCTCCAGTTAAAAATCCCCATGTTCAGGAAAGACTGGAGGAAGATGGTAGTGGAATAGGTCTCCAGGCTTGCCTCATCCCAGAAATACAAACTACATAACTATCAAATCATCCTAAATAGCCCAGGAATTAACCTGAAGACTGTCAGAACAAACTCCACAACTAAAAGTGGAGAAGAGGGCACATCAAAGAGTGCACACAGCATACACTGGAGACAATCCCTAAAGTATCAGGCCCTTGGGAACAACACTGCAGGACACTGTAGGACACCTTTTTCATAAGGCCATTACTTTCAAGAGCAGGAAACACAATGGACTTTTCTAATACAGAGAAGCAGACATGGAGACTTAGACAAAATTAGAAGACAGAGGAATCTGTCCCCAATGGAAGAACAAGACAAAGCCACAGCCAGAGATCTAAATGAAAAAGATATAACTAACATTCCTGATAATTTAAAGTAATGATCATCAATGGACAGAAGAAAAGAGTGGAAGACATGAGTGAGACCCTTAACACAGAGATAAGGAGTAACACAGAAGAGATAAAGGCTCAATAAACAAAATCTGAAACATGCTTGATAGACTAACCAGCAGGCTGAGGTGCCTGTGTGGCTCAGATGATGATCTCAGGGTCTTAGGATTGAGTCCCACATTGGGCTCCCTGCCCCTTTGCCTAAGAACACATAAGGAACTCAGTGTCTCCGACAAATGTAATAACATTCTTACTGTAGGAGTCCTCAAAGACAATGAGAGTAAAAAGAAGGCAGAAAATTTATTTGAAGAAATAATAGCTGAAAACTTTCCTAATGTGGAGAAGGAAACATATCCAGATCCAGGAGATAGAAAACACGCCCCAAAAAATCAACAAAAGCAGATCCACACCAAAATGCACTATAATTAAAATTGTAAAATATAATGATTAAGAAAAAATTTATAAGTAGAAAACAAAAGAAGGTAGTAATTTATGAGTGAAAACCCATAAGGCAGAAACTTTCCAAGCTAGAAGGGAGTGGCATAATATACTGAAAGTGCTGAACTGGAAAAATCCGCAGCCAAGAATATTCTAACCAGCAAGGCTACCATTTAGAATAGGAGAGATAGTTTTTCAGACAAACAAAAGCCAAAACAGTTCATGACCACTCCAAGAAATACTAAAGGAAACTCTGTAAGTGGAGAGGAAAGACCAACTGTGACAGTATAAAGAAAGAAAACACAAAAGCAGTAATAAAGGAATATTTCTTAAAAAAAAAAAAATTTCAGTCAAGGAACTCATAAAATGAAAAGATAGAAAATATGACAACATATTCCTAAAACATGGGCAGAAGAGGAGTAAAGAAAAACAACTACCAATTTCATATAGACTGCTATATTCAGAACATGTTATATACCAACCTAATGGTAATCAAAAATCAAAAATCAGTAATATATATGCAAAGAACAAAGAAAAGGAAATCCAAACATATCACTAAGCAAAACCAGAAAAGTAGGAAACAGAGAAAGACAAGAAAGGATCTGAGAAAATCTTCAGAAACAACCACAAAACAAATAATAAAGTGGGAATAAATACACAAAAACTACTTTGAATGTAAATGGATTAAATGTTCCAATCAAAAGACACAGGGTGACTGAATGGATAAAAAAACAAGACCCACCTGTATGCTGTCTATGAGAGAATCATTTTAGACATAACACCTGCAGATAGAAAGTGAAGGAATGAAAAAACATTTATCATGCAAATGGAGGTCAAAAGAAAGCCAAATTCACAATATTCATATTGGACAACATAAAACAAAGACTATAACAAGAGACAAAAAAGGACACTATATAAAAATAAAGGGGACAATCCAACAAGAAGATATAACAACTGTAATATTCATGCAACAACATGGGCACACCCAAATAAAACAGTTAATAACATAAAAGAACAAATTGATAATATTACAATAATAGGAGGGCCTTTAAGACCCCACTTACATCAATAGACAGATCATCTAAACAGAAAATCAACAAGAAAACAATGGCTTGTGTGACCCACTAGACCAGATGGATTTAACAGATATATCCCAACATTATAACCTAAAAGAGCAGAACACACACTCTTTACAAATGCATACGGAACATGCTCCAGAACAGATCACATATTAGGTCATAAAACAAACCTCAACAAATTCAAAAAGATTGAAGTCATATCATGCATCTTTTCTGACCAAAAGGTTATGAAAATAGAAATCAACCATAAGAAAAATCTGTAAAGACCACAAATACATGGAAGTTAAATAACATGCTACTAACCAATGAATTAGTCAATCAGAAAATAAAAGAAAAAATTTAAAAAGTGCATGGAGACAAATGAAAATGAAACACAATAGTTCAAAACCTTTGGGATGCAGCAGGGTTCTAAGGGGCAATACAGGTCTACCTCAAGAAGCAAGAAAAATCTCAAACAACCTAACCTTACACCTAAAGAAAGAAGAACAAACAAAACCTAAAACCAAAAGAAGGAAGGAAATAATCAAGACTGGAGCAGATGGGGCACCTGGGTGGCTGAGTAGGTTAAGCATCTAACTTCAGCTTGGGGTCCCGGAATGGAGCTCTGCATCAGGCTCCCTGCATCAGGCTCCCTTCTCCCTTTCTCTCTGCTTCTCCCCTTCACTTGTGCTTTCTCTCCCAAATAAAATCTTTAAAAAATAAAAAGATGAGCAGAAATACACAATATACAAACTTAAAAAATAATCAATGAAACCAGAAGCTAGTTCTTTGAAAAAAATTAACCAAATTGATAAACCTCTAACCAGACTTATCAAAAAGACAAAGCACTCAAATAACATCACAAATGAGAGAGGAGAAATAACAACAAACATCACAGAAATTAAAAAAAAATCCTAAGAGAACATTATGAAAAACTAATATGCCAACAAACTGGACAACCTAAAAGAAATGGATAAATTCCTAAAAACATATAAACTACCAAAACTGAAACAGGACGAAATAGAAAATTTCAACAGACCAAAACCAGGAAAGTAATTGAATCAGTAATAAAAATTAAAAAAAAAAAAATCCCAACAAACAAATTCTACCAAACATTTAATGGACAGTTAATATCTATTCTTCTTAAGCTACTCCCAGAAATAGAAAAGGAGGAAAAATTTCCAAATTCATTGTATGAAGTCAGCATTACACTGATACCAAAACCAGAGAAAGACACCACAAAACAAGAGAATTATTGCCCAATATCTCTGATGTCCATATATGCAAAACAAAATACTAGCAAACCAAATCCAACAATACGTTAAAAAAAATCATTCACCCTGATAAAGTGGGATTTACTCCTGGGTTACAAGTATGGTTCAATATTTGCAAATCAATCAACATGATTCATCACATCAGAGAAAGGATAAGAACCATACTGGAGATAAGAACCATCTCCAATATATGCAGAAAAACCATTCGATAAAGTACATCATTCATTCATGATAAAACCCTCAACAAAGTAAGTTTAGAGGGAACATAACTCAACATAATAAAGGCTGTATATCAAAAACCCACAGTGAACATCATTTTCCATGGGGAAAAAACTGAGAACTTTCTGCCTAAGGTCAGAAAAAAGACAAGGATGTCCACTCTCACCACTTTTATTCAACCCAGTACTGGAAGTCCTAGGTACAGCAATCAGACAACAAAAAGAAATAGAAGGCATATCTTTAAGGAAGAAGTAAAACTTTCATTATTTGCAGAGGACATCATACTATATATATATACACATACATATACTATGTATATATATACATATATAAAAAGACATATATACATGTATATATGTATATATATAAAACCTGAAAGACTGCACCAAAAAAACTGCTAGAACAGATAAACAAATTCAGTAATAGGACACAAAATCGAGGTACAGAAATCTGCTACTTTTGTATGAAACAATGAAACAACAGGAAAAGAAGCAAGAAAACAATCCCATTTACAATTGCACAAAAAATAAGATGCTTAGGAATAAACCTAACCAAAGAAGTGAAAGACCTGTACTCTGAAAACTATAAAACACTGATGAAAGAAACTGAAGATAACCCAAAGAAGTGGAAACACATTCCACACTCATCAACAGGAAGAACAAACACTGTGAAAATGTTGATACTACTCACAACAATCTACACACTTAATGCAATCCCCATCAAAATACAAACAGCATTTTTCACAGAACTAGAACAATTCTAAAATCTGTAAAGAACCACAAAAGACCCCAAATAAACAAAGAGGAATCTTGAAAAGGAAAGAAAAGCTTGGAAGCATCACAGTTCTGGATTTCAAGTTGCATTACAAAGTTGCAGTAATCGAAATAGTATGGTACTGGCACAAAAATATATACTGTAACAGAATAGAAAACCCAGAAATAAACAATTCATCTCTGACAAAGCAAGAAAGAAATGGGAAAGGGGAAAATAAGAATTCTGGGAAATTTGGGGAAAAGACAGTCCTTTCAACAAATAGTGTTGGTAAAACTGGATAACAAGCACCAAAAGAATGAAACTGGACCAGTTTTTCATACCATACCCAAAAATAAATTCAAAATGGATGAAACATCTAAATGTAGACCTGAAATCATAAACACCTGGAAGAAAGCACAGGCAGTAACTTCTTTGACATCAGCTGTAGCAACTTTTTTCTAGATAGTCCCCTGAGGCAAGGGAAACAAAAGCAAAAATAAACTACTGGGACCACATCAAAATAAAAAGCTTCTTCTTCATAGTAAAGGAAAAAAATCAACAAAATTAAAAGGCAAACTATGGAATGGAAGAACTTATTTTCAAACAATTTATATATATTTTTAAGATTCTATTTATTTATTTGAGAGAAAAAGAGCACTAGAGCAGAGTGAGGGGCAGAGGGAGAAGCAGACACCCCACTGAGCAAGGAGCCCAATGCAGGGCTCAATCCCAGGACCCCAGCATCATGACCTGAGCTGAAGACAGACACTTAATTAACTGAGCCACTCAGGCACCTGCAAACAACATTCTGATAAAGGGTTAGCATCCAAAATATATAAAGCACTTAAAATTCAACACCCAAAAAACAACTAATCCAATTTTAAAAATGGGCAGAATACATGGACATTTCTCCAAAGAAAACATTAAGATGGCTAATAGCATCTATTTCTCATCATCACTTACAATCAAGGAAAGGCAAATCAAAACTACAATGAGATACCCCCCCCCACATCTGTCAGAATGGCTAAAATCAACAAAACAAGAAACAACAGGTATTGGCAAGTATGCAGAGAAAGGGGAAACCCTCTTGCACTGTTGGTGGGAATGCAAACTGGTGCAGCCACTCTGGAAAACAATATGGAGTTTCTTCAAAAAAGTTAAAAATAGAAACATCTTATAATCCAGCAATTGAATTACTGGATATTTACCTAAAGAATATAAAAGCACTAATTCAAAGGGATACATGCACCTCAATATTTACATCAGCATTAGTTACAATAGTAAAGTTAGTGTCCATCAACTGAGGAATGGGTAAGGAAGATGTGGAATATATATACAAGGGAATATTATTTAGTCATTAAAAAGAATGAACTCTCTCTATGGGGCGCCTGGGTGGCTCAGTTGGTTGGGCGACTGCCTTCGGCTCAGGTCATGATCCTGGAGACCCGGGATCGAGTCCCGCATCGGGCTCCCTGCTCGGCGGGAAGCCTGCTTCTCCCTCTCTCACTCCCCCTGCTTGTGTTCCCTCTCTGGCTGTGTTTCTCTCTGTCAAATAAATAGAATCTTTAAAAAAAAAAAATAAAAAATAAATAAATAAATAAATAAATAAATAAATAAATAAAATCTTTTTTTCTTTTCCCGATGCCCGGTGGGCCGGCGC
>PITA01020371.1:0-35314 GCA_004023965.1 Spilogale gracilis
CCCCCCCCCCCCACCTCTAGAGAACATCAGCTTGTTCTCTATAATTAAGAGTCTGTTTCTTGGTTTTGTCTCTGTCTCTCTTGTTTTTTCCCTTTGCTCATTTGTTTTGTTTCTTAAATTCCATGTATGAGTATTTACCTTTCTCTGACTGACTTAGCATTATACCCGCTGGCTCCATCCATGTTGTTGCAAATGACAAGATCTCATTCTTATCCCTCCATCAGTCAGTGGACACTTGGTCTGCTTCCACATCTTGACTCTCATAGATAATGCTGCTGTAAATATAGGGGTGCATTTATCCCGTTGTTCTTGTATTCTCTGGGCAAATAGCCCGTACTCTGACTGCGGGACTACAAGGCTATGTCCTACTTCCAACTCTTTGAGGCACCTCCATAGTGTTTTCCACAGTGAGCACTCCGGTTCACATTTCTGCCAACAGTGTATGAGGGTTCCTTTTACTCTACATCCTTGCTCAGACTCCATATTGCTCGTCTTTTTGACAGTACCCATTCTGATAAGCACAAGGTGATATCCCGCTGTGGTTTTGATTTTCATTTCCCCGATGATTACTCATGTTGTGCATTTTTTCTTGTGTCTTTTCATCAAAAGACCTTTATGTCTTTTCGAAAAAAATGTCTACTCAGGTTCTCTGCCCATTTTAAAATCAGGTTTTGGGGGCGCCTGGGTGGCTCAGCTGGTTAAGTGACTGCCTTCGGCTCAGGTCATGATCCCGGAGATCCGGGATCAAGCCCCACATCGGGCTCCCTGCTCGGCGGGAAGCCTGCTTCTCCCTCTCTCAGTCCCCCTGCTTGTGTTCCCTCTCTGGCTGTGTTTCTCTCTGTCAAAATAAATTTTAAAAATCTTTAAAAAAAAATAAAAAAATAAAATCAGGTTTTGGTGTTGAGTTGTATAAGTTCTTTATATATCTTGGATTTAACCCCTCATATAAGATATCATATGCCCTCTAAACCCACTGTGTTGAGAATTCTTATCAAGAACAGATGTTGAATTTTGTCAAATGTTTTTTTTCTGTATCTACTGAGATGATCATCTGATTTCCATCTTCTTTAAAGGATATCATTTGCAAGTATCATCTCCCATTCAGGGTTGCCTTTTCATTTTGTTGATGGTTTCCTTCACTATGCAACAGATTTTTATTTTGGAGTAGGCCCAATTGTTTAATTTTGCTTTTGTTTCCTTTACCTATGGAGACCTATCCATAAACATGTTTCCTAAGGCCAGTATCACAGAGAATATCACAGAGAATATGTTTTAGAAATTGTGATTACAGATCTCACACTGAAGACTGGAGTCCATTGTGAGTTTACTTTTGTGTTTGGTATAAGAAAGTTTTCTAGTTTCATTCTTTCGCATGCAGCTGTCCAGTTTTCCAAGAACCATTTATTAAAGAAACTAACTTTTCCCCATGGTATATTCTTGCCTCCTTTGTCATAGTTTGCTGGGAGTTTTTTGTTTTTTTTTTTTTATTACTGATTCAATTTCCTTGTTTGGTAATTTGTGTATCAAATCCCAGATTCAGTCACTGAATTTAAGATTCAGTCACTCAGTTTTTGTTTTTGTTTTTTAAGATTTCACTTATTTATTTGACAGAGAAAGAGAGCGAGCACAAGCAGGTGGGTGGGCAGCAGAGGGAAAGGGAGAAGCAGGCTCCCCACCAAGCAGAGAACCAGATGCAGGGCTCAACCCCAGGACCCTGGGATCATGACCTGAGCTGAAGTCAGATGCTTAACTAACAGCCACCCAGGCGCCCCCGATTCAATTTTGACATTACATGTTTCTAGGAATTTGTCCATTTCTTCTAGGTTGCCCAATTTTTTGGCATATAATTTTTCATAATATTCTCTATTCTATTTCTGTAGTGTTGGTTGTTATGTCATCCCTTTCATTTATTTTATCTGAATGCTCCTCTTTTTTTTTAATGGGTCTGGCTAAATGTTCATCTATTTTGTTTTAACTTTTTGAAGAACCAGCTCCTTATATCATTGCTCTGTAGCTGTTGTAATGATTTTTTTTTTTTAGTTTCTCCTTTGTTTCTTTCTGGTCTAACCTTTATTACTCCCTTCCTTTTATTAGTTTTGGGCTTCATTTATTCTCTTTATAGTTACTTTAGATGTAAATTTGCTTCTTTGGGATTTGTCTTTGTTAAATAGGCTGCTATTACTATAAACTTCCCTCTTAAAACAGCTTTTCCTATGTCTCAAAAAATTTGGACCATTGTGTTTTCATTTTTGTTTGTCCATGTTGTTTTTTATTTTGTCTTTGATTTCTTAGTTCACCCATTCATTGTTTGGTAACATGAATTTATTTGCTTTTCAGGTTTTTTCCTGTGGTTGATTTCTAGTTTCATAGTGATGTGGTCAGAAAAGATGCGTGGTGTGACTGCTGTCTTTTTGAATTTGTTGAGACTTGCTTTTGTGGCCCGATATGTGATCCACTCTGCAGGATGTCCCATTGTGCGACTGAATGAAGGTGTATTCTGCTGTTTTAGGGTAGAATGTTCTGAATATATGTTAGATCCGTCTGGTCCGATGTGTCATTTGGAGTGATTATTTCCTTGTTGATTTTCTATTTGGATGATGTACCCATTGATGTAAGTGGGGTTAAAGTCCCCTAGTATTATTGTATTAATACCAATTATTTTGTTTTTGTTATAACTACTTTATGCATTTGGGTGCTCCCATGTTGAGTACATAAATATTTACAGTTATTTTATCTTCTTGTTGGATTGTACCGTTTGATTATGTATCCTTCTTTGTCCCTTATTGTAGCCATTGTTTTAAAGTCTATTTAGTCCAATGTGAGTATTACTACTTCATTTGCATGATAAATGTCTCTCCATTTCTTCACTTTTAGTCTGCATTTCTTTAGGTCTGAAATAGGTCTGCTCCTAGGCAGCAAACAGATGGGTCTTTTTTTTTTTTAATCCATGCCTTCATCTTATGTCTTGATTGGAGCATTTAATCCATTTACATTCAAATTAATTATTGATATGTGTGTATTTATTGCCATTTTGTTACTTGTTTTGTTGTTTTTGTAGTTCCTCTCTGTTCCTTTCTTCTCTTCATTGCTTCTCTCTTGATTAGTTGGCTTTCTTTAGCAAAATACTTGGATTCCTTTTTATATTTTGCATGTCTGTTACTGTTTTTTGAGCTGTGGTTACCATTTACTTGAAATATAACATCTTGAGCATACAGCAATCTATATTAAACTGAGGGTCACTTAACTTTGAATTTATTCTTATTCCTTTCCCCTCCACATTTTAGATATTTGTTATCCTTAATAGGATGTGTATATATGTATATGTATAAATATAGATATAAAAATATATAATTATATCCTTTTATTTGTGCTTCTCTTAACTGATTTTTATAGCTCACTCTCTGGTTTACATTTAGTTGTAAACATGGGATGGGGTGAACTTAGGGTCCTCCTACTCTGCCATCTTCCCAAGTTCCTCCCTCGTCCTGTACTTCTATTTGTTGGGAGATTTTCAATTACTGATTCAATCTCATACTAGTAATTGGTCTGTTCAGGTTTTCTTTTTTTTTTTTATTCAGTTTTAGAATATTGCATGTTTCTAAATTTATCCATTTCTTCTAAGTAGTCTAATCTCTTAACATACAATTTTTCATAGCAGTTTTATAATCTTGTATTTCTGTGCTGTCATTTATTTTGCATTTCTGCTTTTATTTATTTGTGTTCTCTTTTGTGTGTGTGTAGACTCTAGCTAAAGGTTTATCAATTTTGTTTATCTTTTCAAAGAACCAGCTCTTGGTTTCATTGACTTTTTTCCTATTTGTTCTAGTCTCTATTTCTCATCTGATCTTCATTATTTCCATCTTCTTACTAACTTTGGGCTTTGTTCTTCTTTCTCTAGTTCCTGGTATAAGGTTAGATTGAGATTTTTATTTCTTGAGGTAGGCTTGAATTGCTATAAATTTGCTACTTAGAACTGCTTTGCTGCATTCCAAAGATTTTGGCTTGTTATATTTCCATTCATGTACATGTACTTTTTTATTTCCTCTTTGATTTCTTCATTGACTCATTGTTTAGTAGCGCATTGTTTAGTCTTCGTATATTTGTGTTTTTTCCGGTTTTTTGCTTTTAATTGATTTCTAGTTTCATGCTGCTGCTGTTTTCAGAAAAGATGTTTGATATGATTTCACTATTCTTCAATTTACTGAAACTTGCTTTGTGTCCTAACATGTGATCTGTCTTGGAGAATGTTCATGTGCATTTGTATTCTGTTTCTGGATGGAGTGTTCTTTGTCAGTCTCTTAAGTTATCTGCTCTAATGTATCATTCAAAGACATTGTTTCCATATTGATTTTCTGCCTGGGTGACCTATCCATTGATGTAAGGGGGTTGTTAAATTCTCCTCTTATTGTATTATTGTCAGTTTCTCCCTTTATGTCTGTCAATATGTGCTTTGTGTATTTAGGTGTCCCGTACTGTGTGTATATATATTTATAATTGTTATATCCTCATGTTGAATTGATCCCTTTGTCATTACCTAATACCTTCTTTGTCTCTTATTATAGTCTTCGTTTTAAAATGGATTTTGTCTGATAGAAGTATTGCTTCCTACCTTTTAGTTTGCTTCATTTGCATGGAATATCTTTTTCCATCCTTTCACTTTTATCTGTATGTGTCTTTATGTCCAAAGTTGTCTGATGTAGGTAGCATATACATGGGTTTGGGATTTTAATTCCAATTTGCCATCCCGTGTGTTTTGGTTAGAACATTTAGACCACTTAAAGTAATTATTCATGGGTATGTATTTCCCATTTTTAATTCTTTTTTTTTTTTTTTTTTTTTTTTTTTTTTTTTTTTTTTTTTTTTTTTTTTTTTTTTTTTTTTTTTTTTTTTTTTTTTTGCTTTTCTCCTTATCTCTCGCACAATCCCTTGCCTGGTAGAGTACTCTTGGTAGTTATGTTTTTATTTTTAGCAGTCTGAAGGTATTATGCCACTCCTTTCTGGTCTGCAGTGTTTTTGCTGAAAAATCAGTTGGTAGCTCTAGGGAATTTCTCTTGTATGTAACTATTTGCTTCTCTCTTGCTGTTTTTATAATTGTCTCTTTATGTTTAATATTTGGCATTTTAATTATCATGTGTCATGGGGTGGACCTCTTTGGCTTCATCTTGACTGGAACTCTGTGCTTCCTGAGCTTGGATGTCTATTTCCTGCCCATTTATTTCTCTCTTTTCTCCTTCTTGGACCCTCATAATGTGAATAACTTTTCATGCGCAGTTCAAGAGATTCCTTAACCTACGCTCTTTTGTTTGTTTGTTTGTTTCCTTTTTGCTGGTCAACCTGAGTGTTTTCCATTCTCCTGTCTTCCAGATGCCTGACCCATTCTTTAGCATCTGCTAATCTGTTCTTTATTCCCTTCAGTGCATTCTTCATCTTAGCTATTGTATTCTTTAGTCTGATTGATTCTTTTTTATATTTTCTAACAGAGTTGAAGATCTGAGTTGATCCACCCTTCTCTGTAGTCCAGTAAGGATCTTTATGATTATTACTTTAAACCCTTTATCACGCATGTTATTTTCATCCCAATATCTTGTTTTGTTTGGAACCCATTCCTTGGTCTTATCATTTTTGACTTTGTGTTTCTACGAATTATGCAGGAGAGCTCCTTTTCCTAAACTTAAAGGAATGGTCATGTGTATGGTTCTCCCCTGTGTGGACTGTGCACCTAGTGACTTTGGCTGGCTGGAGCTATACCTGGTGTGGGATGGGGTCCTGGGGCACTCTGTGCAGGGATGGCTGTGGTGGGATGTCCGGAGATAAGGCGGGCATGCACTGGAGTGGTCCCTGGGCTCTCTGTACAGAGAGCGCCTTGGCAAGACAGCTGCCGTTGAAATAGGTGCAATCCAGGGGGGGGTCATCAGAGTGCTCAGGGCTGGGGTGGCAGGCTAGCTGGGGTACCCGGACACTCCCTGCTCCTCTCTGTGCCCTCAAGGTGGAGGGGGAATGCATCTCTCTGAGAGAGTTCTAGGGCTAGATCCTTTGTATTCTAGCTGCTCTCCTGAGCCCTAACTCCTTTCTGTACCCTAGGAGTTAGGGTACAGAAAGGAGTACCCTAGGGTACAGAGTTAGAGCTGGTGTGGGCTCAGGACCTGGGGCTCACTGAGTATCTCAGCAGGCAGGTTAGAGCTCCCCAACCCTGCTCTCTCCCCGGTGCTGTGGGGCAGGGAGGGGGTGCATAAGCCCTGGCGCTTGCCTGCTCCTCCAACCCAGAGAGGATTCCAGCAGTTCTCCCACTCTTGGTCAAGGTTCTAGAGTTGTTCTTTTATATTCTAGTTGCCCTTTTAGATCTCAGCTTTTTTTCTGTGCCCCAGGGCCCTCAGGACTACCTCTCCTCCCTGTAGTTCCAGCCTCAGGGGCAGGGATTCTTTTCATTACTGTGTTTCTGTCTCTTTAGCTGTTTTCTAGATGGTCTATGTTTTGTTGGGTAGAAGCTGTTTAGCCACCCTCAGTTCTCCTTCAGGAGGAATTGCTGTATAAACAGGTGTAGATTGGGTGTGTCCCTGGAGAAAATGAATTCAAGGTCTTGAACTGGAAACTCAGTTTTAAGGAAATAATTTTTCCTTAGAAATTAAAACTATAGGCTCCATTTTTTGTCTCCTTTGAATTTGGAAAGGTCTGTCTTCAAGTAATTTGAGAAGTGTTATAATTTCACACTCTAGATTGTCTCTGGGCCGCTCAGGTTGAATGTGAGTGAAAGCACTGTGGTTTTACAAGTCTCTGCCTACAGCCTCTCCAACGTGATGTCAGGAGTGAAGATGCTAGTGTTACTTCATATTGTTACACCACTGCCCTTGACTTCCACACTCCCAGTCGGAACCAGTTGAGCCTTTGTATCAGTATTATTTTGCACATTAGCTTTTATGACAAAGAAAACGGAGTTTCACTTTCCATATAAAGAATACACAAGGCTTAACTTCCGGACCAGCTTCACTATGGTCATCCCTCTGCTTATGATTTCAGGGCATGAGCTTACGCCTGATGCTTTGTGGGACTTTCAGCAAGTCACCACTTGTTCATACCCTTGGCTCTCCTCTTTCTGCCTCCAAAAGGATCATGTTTTAAAAAACAGCATGTACAGAGAGGTTTGAATCCTTTGTAGATAAAGTACTGTATCGACTATAAGATATTATTACCACTTGAAATAGAAGAAAACCCTGTTCAGCATGCTAGGTTTTTAAAGCATGCCATTCCGGTATTTCCATGGTTTGAATGCAAAGTCCATCCAAGATTGCCAGACAGTTTTTAGTTTCAACTATTTTATTCAGGAACGGCCTCATCTGAAGCTCTAACATTTTCATCCATAAGCCCTGCAGCTGAGTTAAGGGTGCTGGTAATTATCAAAATTTTAGCAAGAAAAAAAAAACCCGCATAAACCACATCCTCAAAAACACTTATCCTTGAAGTAAGAATTAATTTTGTGTTCTCCCATTTATAGTGACTGGTAAGTCTCTCTTCTTTAAAGTACTTTTGCAGTTTTCTGATACTAAGAATACTTGAAAATTGTTATTTCAGAAACCTGGCATCGCTTTGATGTGCTTCAGATGTCCTTTGTGCTCAGCTAAACTGATTTAGCAGATGATAGAGTTAGGGTAGATTGGTGTTGCGCCCACAAAGTTTTAGATTCTGCCTTCCACAAAACACTGGAGCTAATCAGCGATTAGTGAATAAATATTCAGGAAGTCTTTGACGATGAACGTGGCCTGCTGAGTCTGAAATGTCATGTCCTTTCTGCACACCTGCTTTTTAAGCTCACAGATATTTTCTCACCTTTGCGTATGACTTTTTAATGTTTCTTCGGGGCTTATGTGCACACACTGTCACTCCATTCCTCTGTCAGCTGCTGTTCTTTCAAAGCCCCAAAACCATCGTCACCAGCTTCCCTCAAGACATGAGCATTTTTTTTTAAGATTTTATTTATTTGACAGAAACACAGCCAGAGAGGGAACACAAGCAGGGGGAGCGAGAGAGGGAGAAGCAGGCTTCCTGCCGAGCAGGGAGCCTGATGTGGGACTCGATCCTGGGTCTCCAGGATCATGACCTGAGCCGAAGGCAGTCCCTCAACCAACTGAGTCACCCAGGGGCCCCGACATGAGCATTTTAAGAGTAGGAAAATGCCCCTTCTCTGTGAATCTACATCTCCTCCTTTGAAAGCTTGCTCAAAGGTCCATAATGGCTTTCGGATTCACTAAGTTCTACTTAATTATTATCTTTCACTCCCTTGGGTTGCTCAGCTTCCAAGACCCAAAAAGGTGGTTTTTTCCTATATCTTGTGGCCTTTTCTGTGATACTTTTCCTATGCATTCTGTTTTGCCACTTAATATATTCCTCATATCGAGAAAAATGGTTTGCTCTTTTCCTTTTTTTCTGTTTTCCCCACAGACTGCTAATATTCTGAGTGGGGGTAGTAAAAGAAAAAGAAATGTATCATAAATTATATGGCCTGACTAGAACATGGCCGCCAGCATCCTCGGGGGCCAGAGAGGTTGGTCCTGGACACACCTACAGCAGAGAGCAGGTCTCCTTAGCATACTTCCTCCCACTTCTCTGTGACCTTGACCCAGGTTCCCAAGACCTTGTGCCCACGACAGCTCTTTGAACTCCCTGCCTTCACCTCCAAAGCATTCCTAGTCTCTCTACGTGCAAACTTGTGTTGCTTCATTGTCCTTTTCTCAGCTAACAATCTTAAAGGAAATACATGATAAATAGTATAAGGCTATTTCTAACAGATTCAAATGTATTTTTCTCAGCAATAATTCCTTAAAACAGAGTCCTCGGGGATGTAGTCCTTTATTAATCTGTTTTTAAGAATTCAGCTGAGTGCAGGTAAAGATCCAATGGGCTTTATTCAGTGATTCATGGATTGGGCAGCATCCCACCAAGCAAATAGAAAGGAGCTCCAAAGAGCTGTATAAAATGGAAGGCTTTTTATGGGCAGAAAGTGGGCACGGCCTAGAGGGTATTGCTTTAGGCATGGTCACTTTGGAGGAAGGTCAGCAGCCTGGCATGCAGCTCATTTCCACACCGGTGCCGATCAGGTAATCCCAGGTTTACTGCTTAAAGGTCACATTCCTGGGAGTGGCTAACCCTGCAGCGAGGTTAGACATTAAGTCTTGGTTTGCTGATGTGAGCTTCATACAAGTGACTCTTACTTGAAGGGCTTTGTCTCTTTTTAAACAACATCCCCCTTTCTGATCTCAGTTTAACAAGGACATGGACCCAGGGGGTCTCTGACATACAGATCAGGGTTTTTGATGTGAAATCCTATGTTCTGAAGGGTTACTTCGCTTAGCAAGGGCCTGGGAGATATGGATAATGGGTTTTTTCTTTCCAGACCAGTGCTAATGAGAAGGAAAGAAAAGAAAGGATTTTACTTCAAGTATGAAGTCTTGGCCAGGCATCTTGGGAGGAAATAGTCTACACTCGAGAGGAAGTAGTCTACACTCTTGGGAGGAAGTAGTCTACATTGATGCAAGCTACTCTTCCTCATTGGTTTAACTTACATAGCACCAGATGTGAGGCAAATCCTTCTTCAGTTATGAAATATGGGGAGGGAGCAGGACAGGATACAGTCCTTTCCATGAAGATTCAATACCGGTCTTTGTTCTTAGTGCTTCCAAATTCCTAAGAAGGGTGGGAGAAAACTGGGAATGTTAGTTTGGAGAGTTGTAGCCAGGTATTTAAGGAAGCTAGAATAGTTCAAATCTAGTCTAATTTACAGGTACATAACAGAACCTTAAATACAACCGACTAGAATGTAATATTTGCAAAGGTATGTAATTTCTCTAATTATCCCATTTTTTAATCGAAGATAATCACAGTAAAAGAAATTTATTTGCATTAAATTTGACCTGATTATGTAAGTGCAGGAAGAATGGTGATTGACCCTATAAGCTCCTTTTTAAAGACTTGCTGCTGGAGGTTTTCCCATGGAATGTGGGATTGAATGCTCAGAAGCCTCTGAGGCCAGGAAGCTAAACAAAGGTTCACCATCAGAGTTCACCTGCAGGACCATTCTACCAAAGCCATCATGACGTAGCCAGTGTTTTCAGTTGTGTCCTAGTATATAAATAAGCATAGTGCCCTGAAATGCATGATCAGGTGTTTCCCAACACTGAAAGTACCGGGTAGGAAGAAAAAAAAAATGTTACATCTTTATTTACAAAGATCTGCCTTACCGAATTTTAAGTCCTAAATAGCTTAACAGGAAAAATTTCCTCAACTCTAGAAAAATAAAACATTAATGAGCCAGCAGTTGTTCAAATAAGAAGTGATAAAAGCTATCATCCTCCTCCTCTTCAGTGAATTCAGTCCCCTGTTATTAATTCTGATTCTGCTTGAATCCAGCTGCTTTCATTAATTCTGGAAATCTTTACCCAATTCAGTCTTAGGATCTTAGAGTCCTTTACATGAAGCTCCTCAAAGATGAAGAATTTCTGCAGGAACACTTTTGCAAAAGCATCAGTGTAAAACAGTAATTTTGTGAATGGCAAAAAACTGTCTGTGGTTTAAGATCTGATGAGAGTTCATTAGAATAGAATTGACAAGGCTGCATGGTCATTTTGTGCTACATGAAATTATGACTGATCACATTATACCAGGACAGATCTGATTTTTAGGAATTTCTTGTATTTTTTAGAGCACTTAAACGCATACTTATACAAATATAAGAAAGCTAACATATCAAATATGCCTAATCCTTTTACTCTCTCACTTTTTATAAAGAAAGTGAACAAATCTTGCATGATTTTCTATACAACCCCTTCAAAATTTAGTTCAAGGTCAAAACTCATACAATTTTTAAACTTAATTAAATGCACTCATAAGTTTGTTAGTTGAAAGAATACTGAGAGAGGGGGCTCAGTTGGTTAAGTACCTGCCTTTGGCTCAGGTCATGATCTTGGGGTCCTGGGATGGAGCCCTACATCAGGTTCCCTGCTGTTGGGGAGTCTGCTTCTCCCTCCCTCTCTGACCCTGTGCTCTCTCTCAAATAAATAAATTCTTTAAAAAAATACTGATATAACAAAGTTCACAATTGCTACTAAGAATCTTTAGTTTCTAGTGAAAACTGAGAGTCAAGTATTCTAATGGAATTAAGACTACTAGAAATAAGGAAAATAATTATATACAAGAAAAGTAAGATCTATGGTTTTGAAAAAACAATATGAGGAATGGGAATATATTTTTTGTTGAGGGAAAAGAAAGTACTTTTGTCCTAAAGTATCTTTTTTTAAGAAACACTTAGGACAAAATCTGAATGTACAGAGTAAAATTGTAGAAAGTTTGCAGTGATGGGAGTCTTAGAAGGGAATTGTGTGTGTTCAGGCTAAGATTGGAATAAATTTAAGTAAGTAAATACATTTCCTTAAACTTTTGATCTGCTCTTGATAAATTGACATTGTAAACTAAAATAAAATTTGTCCAAAATACCAAGTTTTTAAAACATTTGGTCACAAAGGATCATAGATAACAAAAGAAATGGAGATGCCTGAGTGGCTCAGTGGGTTAAGCATCTGCCCTTGGCTCAGGTCACGATCTCAGGGTCCTGGGACTGAGTGTGCCATGGGCCCCTTGCTCAGTGGGGAGTCCGCCTCTACCCTGCCTATGCACTCTGTCTCTGACAAATAAGATCTTTTTTTAAAAAGATAACAAAAGAAATGGAGTCTACCCTATTAATAAAGCTAAGGTTATTATTTAACTTTATTTGCCCTTAAACTTCTTTGCTTGTCACTCTGGTAAGATGGATGCCTAAGTATTATTTTTGTTTTTTTGTGTGTTTTTTTAAAGATATTTATTTATTTATTTGACAGAGAGAAACACAGCCAGAGAGGAAACACAAGCAGGGGGAGTGAGAGAGGGAGAAGCAGGCTTCCCGCTGAGCAGGGAGCCTGATGTGGGACTCGATCCCGGGTCTCCAGGATCATGACCTGAGCCCAAGGCAAACACCTAATGACTGAGCCACTCAGGTGCCCTCCTAAGTATTGTTTTAAAATAATCAAAGAGGGGCACTAGGTGCTCAGTTGTTAAGCATCTTCCTTCAGCTCAGGTCATGATCCCAGGACCCTGGGCTGGAGCCCTACATCAGGCTCCCCGCTCAGTAGGGGGCCTGCTCCTCTCCCCGTCAGTGCCCTCCTGCTCTCTCCCTCTCAAAGTCCTGATAAAACAAAATGAAACATGGGAAAATATTTGAAGACACAAAAGTTTTGTTTTCTAGGCATATTACTGAAAAAGATAAAAAATGTTTTACAATCTCTTATCCAGAAAACTTTGTCCTTTTAACAAAAATCTAGTCGTAGTTTTGTACCAGCTTACTTCCATTATTAAAATTCATTCACTTAATTAAGTTCATCTCAACCTTAGCCAGTCCTGACCACACCTATAATTCCTTCCCACAAACCTCAGAGGCTTTAATTACATATATTAGAATTTTTAACCCTAAAAACCTTTTTTAGGGAAAATAAACAATTATGAATTATTTCTTACACGAGTATTTATAATTTCTAGAAATGCATGCTTTCTCAAAATCTCAGCATGTCAGAAAATGTATTGGCTAATAAATCCAAATATCTTTAGTTTCTCTGTAAAAGGAAGACAAAGTGGATAAACCTATGTTCAGTAATTAACATTTCAGTATTTTCTTACTTGGAAATGCTCTAGGTATTTAATGACTAGTCATCATTTAATGTGACTTACTGAACTTCAAGGTTTCAGGTTACCACGAAGATTAGGAAAACTATTTTAAAAATTCATCGAAAAACATTTATTTTGCTTATGTCTGTTTAATTCACTTGTTCTGAACAATTAATTTAGATTTTTATTATTTTTGCTGACAAGTTTTATAATAGAAAGAACATGAGCTAGTTTGACTCATAAACCCAGGCAGAATAAGTTGTATGTTTGCATTATATTCAATGTTGATAATGCTGAGGACAAACTTCATTTTAATAGTGAATATTTTCCCAGATCATATGAACCTGAAAAACATTTAGGATAGTTTCTATTTTAATCTGAGAATTTTAGGAATATTTTAATTCATATAAAAGCTTTCTTCTCTTGAAGCCAATTAAATAGAGCTCTTCTACAAATTAATTATAGCACTACTATCCTGAGAAGAAAAATACCGCACATCTACAACATACATTAATATACAAATAGAGACACTTTATAAGTTCCATTTTAAAATTACTGCCATGAATCAGATATAATACAAAGCTCCCTAGTTATGAAGAAGTTGGATCTAAGTTGTTTCTCCTAGTAGACCCTAAGTGAAGGTTATCTGCTCAGATAGCTAAAGCTTTTTACTAGTGTTTGTGCAGGATACATCTATTTCTTTTTGCTGATTTTGAAGAATTTGCATAGGACATTTGAGAGCTTTTTTTCTGGGGTCCCAGATGTTTGACCCTAGGGCCACTCTTTTGATGGTGGACGCCTAGGGGAGTGTGATGTGGGGAGGGGCCCCTTGTGATAGATGCGCCTTGGCGGGAAGGAAGGGCAGTATCTTAGTGGACTTTTGTTTGTAGTCGTGTTCCAAAGTCCCTTCAAGTCACTCAGTTACGGTCACAAGGTCAGGCAAACTGGTGGCCTCCCATCCCATTTTGTACCTTTTATTTAATCTCCTAATCTCAGGAGATAATCATTTATATACAGAGCAGCTAGAACAGTTTGGATGGCCTCATTTATGGTATGGAACCTAGAATACCGTACGTAGGAAGAGAGCTTCCAGACTCGCTTAAAAATCTGCCACAGAATTTCATCAAACAAGTGATTGGCATGTTTGAATGATAGGCCAATCCATGTGGGCTTGGAAGTCTCCAAGAATGGCTTTCTTTTATTTATTTATTTGACACAGAGAGAGACCCCAAGTAGGCAGAGAGGCAGGCAAAGAGAGGAGGAAGCAGGCTCCCTGCTGAGCAGAGAGCCCAATGCGGGCCTCGATCCCAGGACCCTGAAATCATGACCTGAGCTGAAGGCAGAGGCTTTAACCCACTGAGCCACCCAGGTGCCCAAGAATGGCTTTTTAAAAAAGATTTTTATTTGTCAGAGAGAGTGTGAGCATGCATAAGCAGGGAAAGCAGCAAGCTCCCCACTCTGCAAGGAGCCCGATGCAGGGTTTGATTCCAAGGTCCTGGGATTATGACCTGACCCAAAGGCATATGCTTAACTGACTGAGCCACTCGGGGTCCCCAAGAATGGCTTTTAAAAGATCAGTTGTTACTTTGCCAACTTTGTCTGGTCCACGAGGGGACCATGTTGAAAGGTGACGATCTTCAGTGTCCTCCTCAGGGTCACACAGTCCTGCTTCTTGTATCTAAGTTTCCACCAGCAGGTGCACAAGCTGGTAAAGAGCTGGAATCCTGGGGTGATGACTCAAAATTGTTCAGAAAACTTTTGTGTGTCCTCCCTGGGTTTAAGAAGTCTTTAATCTGTGGCCCTTCGTTCAGTCTTTGACCAAGGAATGAATGGTGTCTGAAGAAAGTCTCCTATAACCTTCCATAGCTTTATTTTTTAAAGTAACTGTTTCCTAGTCTCTCCAGAGTAGAAGGCAGTTCAGACAGGCCCAGTAGAACACGCAGGCAAAGGAGAAGAGAGGGGAACACGAGGAGTCACACCAGTTTTCTTTTTTATTTTGGGTGCCTCTTGTGTCTTTAATTTTTCATTTGCCGTTTGTAATAATTTTTTTAAGAAGCAATTTTGCAATCCTGAAGCCTTTTAAAATGTTAAAATGCATATAAATGAAAATAAGTATGCCAATCTGTTCATGTATTCTCCTCCTGCTTTCAAGTATACTTTTTTTTTTAAAGATTTTATTTATTTATTTGACAGAGAGAAACAAAGCTAGAGAGGGAACACAAGCAGAGGGACTGAGAGAGGGAGAAGCAGGCTTCCCGCTGAGCAGGACTTGATCCCAGGTCTCCAGGATCATGACCTGAGCCGAAAGCAGCCGCTTAACCAACTGAGCCACCCAGGTGCCCCTCAAGTATACTTCTTAAATGAATGATTTCTCTGTTGCAGTGTTCCCCAACACGGCCATTATAATCCTAGGTTGTCTTTAGTAAGCTTTGGCTATGTGGATAGGTATTATAGCTTCCAGGACCAGAGTTTTGAGACAGAAAATAAGCAGGTGTGCTTGCAGGCAACATGCTTAACTTTTTAGAATTTAAGTCTCTTGGCGCCAAACTAAAAGGGATGAGCCGCTGGTGGGTTGGGGTTCGCGTGGTGTTTCCACAGTGTTCCTTGCTGCAGAGGAATTTTAACCTGAGGAGTCGTGTTTGGGTCAGGTGGCAAGCATTCTACCAGTGAACAGATACAAGTACCCATTAGCAATAGCCTTTATCTACCTAAAACCAGACGAGAAGCATGTGTGCCTTACGTATTGGTAGCAATCAAGGGATTTTACCACATCTTGGCTCAAAGAGGGCCCTAGGCCAAAACAAACAAAAATGGGCACCTTAATATGTCAGTAGTAACCAAGAGATGGAGTTGCATCCGGGGCCCGAGAAAGCCTCGCATGCAGTGGTGCCGAGGCCCGGGGGTCCCCTGGACCCGGGCACGGGCCCAAGCAGCAGACTGGGCACCAGCAGCTCCACGGAAGTGGGGACAGCAGACTACCATGAGCGGTGCCCCTGTGGATCTGGGGACAGAACCAAGGGCTGGTGTTTCCACCAATGAAATGAGAACTGTGGCCCGAATTACCGGCAGCTGCCTCTGTCCAAGTGACTGAACGCAGGTTGGATCAGGAGCTTGACGTGAGGGCAGGGAACGGAGAGGAACTTAGCCAGGGCTCTCAGCAGTGCGGGAGGGGAGCTGCAGGGATGTGGAAGGGCTCAGGGGTATCACACCTCTGTTCTCCTGGTTGTGTCCGAATGCATCAGGAGTTTGCTTTGGAGCCCATCGCTACTGCCAAATCTTTTAAAATTTCAACTGAATAAATGTAAAGATCAAGTTGGTTTCATTCAGTGATTCACAAATTGGGTAGCATCCCACCTAGCAAAGAGAAAGGAGCTCCAAAGACAAAGAAAGTGTATTGTTTCAGGCAAGTCGTTTTCTTTTGGAGGAAGAGGGGAAGGGGGGTCACCATGCAGACTACCTCCCCAGTGCTGGCCACGTAAGTCCAAGTCGACTGGTTAAAAGTTACATTTCCTGAGAGAGGCTGAAACTGCCCTTAGGTTACCTATTAAGTCTTGGTTTGTGACATGGGTTTAGCACAAGTGACTGTTTCATATATTTTGCCTTTTGCTTCTTCTTCTTCTTTTTTTTTTTTAAACAAAACCAAAGACCAAGCTGCATTTAAGGGCACTGTGAGTACACACCGAGGAAGGGGTAAATGTGGGACTCTGCAAACAGGCAGGAGTTGAAACTATGGGAACATATACGAGTTGTAAAAAAACCACTGAAGAGATTCAAGTACCGAACCAAAGCATCCCTTTAAGAAGTAGAAGGAAGAAGAGGAAAGGTGACAGAGACCCCTCAGGGAGGGAAGTGTGCAGGCAGGGGGAGGATCCGAGGAGAAAGATTAATGGACAGGCAAGAATTTCATGGAAGAGCAGACTATATATTCAGAGGGGGCTGACTGGGCTGTTCAGGAGGAGCAGAGAGAAGCATCTCGTGGGAGGAGAAGGGACTAGATCAATCTTGAGTGACAGGGGGGCAGACTCCATGGCTCTAGGGAAGCCTTTCAGAAAGCAGGCGATCACATGGCTCAAGGGTCAACGGAGAACTCTTGAGACAGAGGAAGAAGCCAGACAAAAGGTAGTAATTCATGGAGGCCAAGTTTGGAAAATGATGTGGTTAAGATAAAGCATACAGCAAACTCTTGGCAAGGAGAGGGGTGCTTCTAGGACATGAAGGGAAAGCTGGAGGAGGGAGGGAAAGTTGGAGTGTGCTCATCAGGGTTGCAACCACTACAGGGAAGGACACTTTCTCAGGCTGGAAGGGACAGGGACAGGAGCGGCCATGAGCACAAGGAGACATAGAAAAGGCTCGGTGTGCCAGCGGCCAATAACAATTCCGACCAAGACAGAGCACAAACCGTGAGGTACATCTAAGGGCCAGAGTTTGAGGAGAAACTGCGGGATGGGGGTTTGCCAGGATGGAAACTGGCCAGGTTGTAGGCAAATAAACAAATAAAACTGATAGTGCACCTCCTCTACCCACTTTATAAGAATTTGTATTTAGCTAGAATGTGAATGAGCTCTTAAATCCTGTTTAATAGGTTAAAAGATAATAAAATATAAGCAGTAATTCTCCAGGAAACTATTCAAATTTTTTTTCTAGAAGAGCAGTTACAAATATTTTGATTAAGTAGATGCTATCAACCAAAGTAAATAAAAATGTTTCTGGAAGTCATAATTTTAAGGAAGATTTTACGTAGAATTGGCAATGCTACCTTCTTTGTATAAATTTCTACCTTTATAGGACATACGAACATTATAAGAATTTAGGAGAGTTTTATTAGTCTCCATATTCTTCAGTCATTATTTTATTTATATTTGTACGAATTCCACCTGAGGAAGAATGTTAAGCATGTTTTTCTTCTAGTCTTTTAGATTAGCATCACTATGAATGTACAGGCTAGCCTAGAGCTCCTAGTTTGTTTGTTTTTTTAAATTAATAGACTATATTTTTAGAGCAGATTTAGGTTTATAGAAAAACTGAGTGGAAAGTAGACAGTTCCCTTCTTCCCTGCCAGCCCCCAGAGTTTCTGGGTTTAAATCTTGCTTTAGTGTTGTACAGTTAAGAGTCAATACTAATACATTATTATTAACTAAAGTCCATAGTTTATATCTGTTACTTTTTGTATTGATTATATAGGTTTTGATAAATGTATGACATATATCCACCATCAGTATCATTCGGAATCATTTCACTGCTCTAAAAATCCTCCTTCCCCTCTATCCTGGCAATCACTGATCTCTTTACTGTCTCCATAGTTTTGCCTTTTCCAAAATCATATGGTTTGGAATTATTCAGAATTGTAGCCTTTTCAGATTGGCTTCTGCCACTTAGTTATGTGCATGTAAAGTTCCTCCATGTCTTTTCATGGCTTACCAGCTCAATTCACTGCTGAATTATACTCCAGTGTCTGGAGGGACCCCAGCATGTTTATATAGTCACCTATTGGGGAACATCTTGGTTGCTTATAGCTACTAATTTGATCTGCTATACTCATTTGTTCTCAATAGATAAAGCATTATTAAAGTGACTTTCAATTAACAAGGCATTGGGGAAGGGGTCTAAGTTGGCATCATATGAAGATCTTGAATTCATGTCCTCCCAAGGACAGACAAAATCTACAGCTGCATAGGGATCACTTCCCCCTGAAGAATAGATGAAAACTAGATGAAGTGCTCTCCACAAGAAAGAAGAAAAGGACCATGTTGAGACTGAAAGGAGAGGCAGAGACACAATCTTGCAAAAACCCCACCCTTAGGGCAGCAGCATATAATAGGGATCTCACCAGATAGCTACTTTTCCCAAAGGAGCAAGAGATTGGTATAGATCCCAGGGACCAGGGTGTCTGATGTGAGATACCAGGGAAAAGAGCCAACAGTCAACAAAGTGGTTATGGGGGGAGCATGACGTGATAAAGGACATGTATGACAGACACAGCTGTCATCACAGTCAACAGTGAAAAGTCAAATGTTTTTAACTCTGAGACTGGGAAAAACCCAACAACGTCCACTCTTACCACCTAACATCGGAAGCCCTAGCCACAACGGTCAGACAGAGAAAAGACATAAAAGGCATTCAAATTAGAGAAGAAGTAAAACCATTTTCAAATAACATGCTGCTATATATAAAAAGCCCTAAAGACTCCACCAGAGGGTGCCTGGGTGGCTCAGTGGGTTAAAGCCTCTGCCTTCGGTCCTGGGATCGAGGCCCAGGTCGGGCTTTCTGCTCAGCGGGGAGCCTGCTTCCTCCTCTCTCTTTGCCTGCCTCTCTGCCTACCTGTGATCTCTCGCTCTGTCAAATAAATAAATAAAGTCTTTAAAAAAAGACTCCACCAGAAAACTATCAGAATTTAGTAAAGTTGTAGATACAAAATTAATATACAAAAATCTGTTGCATTTCTATATGCCAATAATGAAATAGCGGAAAGAGAAATTAAGATAATGATGCAATTGTAGATGGAATTGTTAAGAATAAAATATCTAGGAATCAGTTTAACCAAGAAGGTGAAAGACCTGTACTATGAAAAAATCTAAGACTTTGATGAAAGAAATTGAAGAAGAATCAAATAAATAGAAAGGTATCCCACACTTATGGATTAGAAAATTTAATACTTTTAAAACGTACATACTCACCAGAGCAATCTACAGATTTGGTGCCGTCCCTACCAAAATACCAATGGCATTTTTCATAGAACTAGAACAAAAAAATTTTTTTAAATTTATATGGATTCACAGAAAGAACTCAAATGGCCAAAACATTCTAGAGAAAGAACAGACCTCATGGGATCGTGCTCTTTAAATTCAAAGTATTCGACAAAGTCTTGGTAATGAAACAGAGTAATATTGACACAGAAACACATACATAGACCTAATAGAACAGAATAAAAATAGAGAGGCCAAGAATAAACTCATGCTTTACAGTTAATTTTGACAAAGGGGGCTAGAACATACAATGGGGAAAAGAAACTCTTTGTTAAATGGTGTTGGAAAAAATGGTCAGCAAAAGAATGAAACAGGACTACTTTCTTATACCATACACAAAAATGTAGTCAAAATGGATTAAAGACTTAAATGTAAGTTCAGAAACTACAAACCCCTAGAAGAAAACATTGGCAGTAAGCTCCTGGACATCATTAGTCTAAGTGACATTCTTTTGTGTCCTCAGACAAGGCAACAAGCACAAAAATAAATGAGACTCCCATCTTTTGTACAGAAAGGAAACTATGAACAGAAAGAAAAGGTAACCGACTACAGGGGTTCAATGATAGAAGATGTTTACAAATAATAAACAGTAAAAGTTAGTATCCAAAATATAAGAACAGATACAATTCAATATATAAAAACTACAAATAACCAGTTTAAAAATGGGCAGAGGACCTGAAGAGACATTTCTTCAACTAAGACGTACAAATGACCAACAGACCCATGAAAAGATGTTCAGTACTGCTCATCAGGGACGTACGATCTAAAACCACAAGGGGATGGCACCCAACATCTGTCCGAACGGCCATCATATAAAGTCAAGAAAGAGCACCAGTTGGCAAGGATGTGGAGAAAGGGAACCATTGTGCACCGCTGGTGGGACTGTAAGTGGTGCCGCCGTTGTGCCGGACAGTACGGGCTTCCTCACAAATCTAAAAACAGAACTGCCACATGGCCCAGCAATTTCACGTCTGGCTGTTGCTCCAAAGAAAATGAAAACACTAATTTGAAAAGATACATGCACCCCTATGTTATTGCAGCATTGTTTCTGATAGTCAAGACATGGAAAGAACTAAGTGACCATCAATGGCTAAATGGATAAGGAAGATTGTGTGTGTGTGTGTGTGTGTGTGTGTGTGTGTGTGTGTGTACACATATATTTATGTAATGGAATGCCACTCAGCTACAAAAAAGAAAATCCTAACATTTACAACATGTATGGACCTTGAGTGTATTATGCTAAGTAAAATAAGCCAGAGAAAGACAAATAGCACATGATTTCACTTTTATGTGCAATCTAAAAAAACAGGATCCAGACTCATGGAGAGAATGGGTTGGTGGTTGCCAGAACTCCTGGAGGGGGGTTAGTGGAGGTGAAATAGGTCAAGGGGATGAAGAACTCCAAACTTCTACCCATGAAATAAAGTAATGGGGATGTAATGGACAGCAGGAGGACTATGGTCTATAATAGTGTTTTAACTTTATAAAGTGACAGATGGCAATTACGCTTATTGTGGTGACCATTTCCCAATGTATACAAATGCTGAGTCACCATGTTGTACACCTGAAACTAGTGTAATATTGTATGTTAATTATATCTTGGTATATTTTTAGAAGTTTTTTAAGCATAGGGGTTGTTGAGATTCTGGGTCAGCAGCTTCCCTTATTTTGCAACTAAGGAAATTGAGATCCAAGAATGAGACTAGCCAATAACATGTCAGGGCTCTTTTCTAGATATTATCAATCCAAAATTAGAAAAATAGAGATTTCAAGGTGCCTAAAAACCAAATTGAACTCACAACTCATTTTATTAGAGAATTATCCTTTCCATGATCTAAGCCTTAGACCCAAGCAACAGAAGGGGAGCTCTCTAGCACTCTCTGTATCTACGTATAGAAATACAGAATATATTTAATGCAATAATTGGTAAACTTGATTTTTTTTATTTTTTAATTTATTTATTATTATTTTTTTTATTGTTACTTAAATTTTTTTTCCCAGTGTTCCAAGATTCATTCCCCATTCCCCACACCCAGTGCTCCACGCTTCAGGTGTCCCCAGTACCCACCACCAGGCTCTCCCATGGTAAACTTGATTTTTAACACTTAAATTAGTATACATGTGGCATTGGCATCGACTTGTACCCTCGCTTCAAACCTTGCAAATGTTGGGACCGCCCTTGCTCTGACTACAATACAGGTTAATGTTTTCATTCCCTGTATGATAAATAATGACAATATGCATAACTGGTGATGAGTTCTTATACCGTTCCAGGCACAGAGTTAAATACTTCAGGTATACTGTTTCATTTTAGTTCAGGCAAGCTCTTTATTCTCCAGGATACACCTCCCAGCTCTTGCCGTGGGCTCTATCATTCTACTCTTCAGTCTCCATGGTTACACTATAATCTTGACTATTACAGCATTTACTAAGGATACTTAACATATGCTTCTGTGAAAGAGGCACTGATAAACTTTGTAATAAATATTCCAGTCCTATTTCTTCAGACATTGCAAGTTCTCTCTTGTATACAATTTATGACATTAGCTTACTAGCCTTTGAAGAAAGGAAAGCTAGGAAAAGGAACTGTGATTGTTCTCTTCCTCGAAATGGAGTCTATATTCATGACCTCATTTGCATGGTATTTGCAGAGTTTTCCATTTCCAAATTGTTGCCGGTTTGATAACCTTGTTAATGTCCTTAATGTCATGAAGTGTGCATTCATCCAGTAACACATGCACAGTTGGCAACTGTCTTCTTATTTATTCAGTACTTGGCTATATTAAGTAGTGGTCATCACTAAATAATTTCCCATGTTCTTTATTCTCTTTCTCATTCTCTTAATAAAAAGTCATTCTTAAGAGAAGGCAGTATAGAAATAATATTAATAACTTTTAGAATTCCTCCTCTACTAATTCTAGAATACTCATTCATAAAATACCAATATTTAAATCATAATATTTTAAAAGGACATGTTTTGAAAGCCCTAGGACTCTTAACTTTGCTAAATGACATCTCTGTCTGCAAATAGCCCCATGGGAATTACACAATTGGTTTTATGCAATCTGTCACTTTAATCTTAAATGTGATCAACTTTCTTTCATATTGTGACTAGATTTCTATTTTAATGATGCTTCCATTTTTAGGCCTTTTCAGTGTTGTGTCCTTTGAAAGAATTATTATTATTTATATTCTTCTGATTAGAATTGACTTTAAAAGTATTTAATCAGAAGACACTACTACCCTGTGCCTGGCCATAATTTTGTCAGAATGTTTAAGCCTGCCAGTTTCCATTTACGTGAGCTACAAAAAAGGGTAGCCTCTTGCTTTATATCAAACACTTAATCTAAATGCCCATGTCAGCACTACCAATAGCAATATTCATTTTGATCTATCAGTGAATCAGACTTGTTCCAGGCTCTTTGAAATTGATACACAAGTTAGAGGGCAAGGGCCTAGCTATTCCTTGTACTTTGGGGGATTCATTCTTCAGTAGCTTATATCTGAACAAGATTAACAAGGTCCTTGGACAAATTTTGAGAATATATACCATATATATATGATATATATATATATATCATATATATATACTTACACACTCGACCAGTTTGGTCACACCAACACTCAACTTCCTAGTTATGTATGTAGTTTAGAAGGCTGGAACAATTATGAATCTGGATATATATATGATAGAAAAATCACAATATTTAAGTCACATTAATATTTCCCTAATTATAAAATTATACCTAAACATACATTAAAAATTGGAAAATACATAAAAGTACTATAAAAAGAAGAGAGTCATTCCAAGTTATATCACTCAAAGGCACTCAAAGTTAGGATTTTTGAGTATTTCCTTTTATCTTCTTTTTACATCTTTTTTAGTAACTAATAATTTAGTGACCAGTTTAATTGAATCTAGTATTAATAGTTTAGTGAATAAAACCCTCAGCAAAGTAGGTCATTTTTGTATCAAAACCATATATTCCTTAAAACTTTCCTTTTATGTTAAAACTCAGCCCGTTTCTGCGGCCGTTTTGTGCTTGTGAATATGTGTCTCAACATGCCTGTTCACACACGCGCTTACAGTAAGTGTCCGTGTAAGTGTCCTAACAGCTGACATTTGCAGAGCACTCACTGTGCGCTAGGCCACCTTGTAGGCACCGTACACATTTTAGCGCATTGATCTTCATGGCAACCCGATGAGGTAGATCCTGTTATCCCCATTTTACAGATGAAGCACTTGAGGTGATGCGAAGGGGATGGGCAGCACATCAAAGGTCACACACCTCTTAAGCAGGGAGTCAGGATTTAAACTCAGGCAGCTCAAGTTGGGAGGGTCCATAGGTCTGACTGCCATATTGCTTCTCATTAGAGACCTAATCCTATCAGGAAAACAATTTTAAAATTCATGAAATGGAGAAATGGAGTTCTGTTTGTACTTTGTTATGAAAGGAAATAATTTGTTAGTTAATGCAAAAAGACCCCGTGGGACGATTAAGCCAGTAAATACCAACTGAGCCTGAGTTCCCATTGCAAGGTACAGACCTCTAGAAATTCAGGCACATTATTTCTGAAATGTACTAATAGGACTATTAAAGGCAGTGAATTTTACTAATTAGAGTTTATAGTAGAAATATAAACAAGCCCTAATGAATGAGTTTGTTGGTCTGTAGAGAGCAATTTCTTTCCCCTTACCTACTCCCCCACACACACACTCCCTATATAGATATAAAGTGCACACATATGATTATCTGTTGGGTTTGAGGATGTGTCCTTAATGAAAAAGGAAATAAGCCTGTTGTAGGATGTTTGAATGCATAGCTCAATATAGAAGAAAGCAATAGATACGATACTCCAGATTCATAATTGTTCCAGCCTTCTAAACCACATACATAACTAGGAAGTTGAGTGTTGGTGTGACCAAACTGGTCGAGTGTGTAAGTATCCAGGTGAACCCTCCATCCAAGGCACCCCACACCTGTGCCCACCGAATGTAAGCTCCGCCCCCACCTGGGCGGCTCCTTCTAAGGACACAGCGTAGGCAGCCCTGTCACCAGCTTTATGTTCTTCCAGACAGGAAAGCCCTCCATTTCTGCATGACCACAGAGCTGGGGAGATCAGAAAGGCAACTCCTACAGGTTTTACTTCTCAACTAAAACCTTGCTTTTGGGGAGACAATAAGTAGAAGTAAAAACTGTTGAGGTCGTTCACGCTGCGAAGGGGGCCCTACGCCCACTTGCAGTACTAGTTAAGACTCAGCACATCGAGGGTGCAAGTAAAAATGATGGGAGGCACGAAGGTAGAGGTCAGAGGCAGTGTCTTAAATCTAGACCACAGTGATTTAAAAGTTTCGGCCTTGAATACCACGGAAATCAGTATATAATATCTGAAAAATGATTTGTTTCTAGTTCTTGGATTAGCAAAGTACTTAAATATTTTTATTCTCATATTCAATATTCCCTTTCCTTCTTTTTACCTGTATATATCACATTTTACAGCTAAATTTTATGTAGTTATTTCATAAATAATATGAATACTCGATTCAGTATTTCGATATCAGAGTCTCCTTACAGCAATCTCATATTTTTGTAAGGACATAGGAGAACCAACTGTATTGTTCCATCAGCCAAGTAATGAAAGATATTTGTGGGAACTGGAAAACCCAGTGCTTTGTACACAAACACACAGAATTCTTTGCAAAAATGCGAGGCTATTTTGAATTTTTGAAAGTTATATATATATATATATATATATATATATATATATATATATTAAGTGATCTTATAAGAATATAGTAAATACCATTTTTAAAGCACCCCCCCCCAAAAAAAAAGAGCTACAGAACTTTGAATAGCCATGTATCCAGAGTATAAGCGTTGGTAAGTGTGTTCAGTTGTCAGAGAACCACAGCCAAGCCACCCAGCACTGTCGCCGTCTGGGGGCTGTGGTCTGGCCCACAGAACAGCATGCGAGCCAGAGGTGACGTCATCAGCCGGACGCTGGGAAATGTTACTGGATGGCATGTCGAACACTGTTATCCCGAGGTTCTTCAGGACTTTTCACTGAAGCTCTTCTTCCAGTGGCTGTTATGTCACCATGCTGAAAAAACCAGGTCAACCTACATGACTGACAGGATGGAAATATGCTCAGTGTTTTTATGGCTTCACTGATAAAATCAGTGGATGCAGGAAGGACGCTTGGAGAACTCACTCTCAAGACCACGAAGGCTTATCGAACGTTCATCTTCCTAGATCAGTGCATTTGAGTTGATGTCCACAGAGCTTGCCAGACCCTCAGCACATTTCCTTCTGCAGGGAACACAAGACAACCTTCTTCTTATAAATTTAACTTTGCCACCTACCTACGCAAAGTGAAAAATTCCCTGATTGAACTGGGAACAATTAGGTTGTTGTCAGGCTCTAGTCCTGTTTCTGTTCTTTTCCAAAGTCAGAGATCTTCTTTAAGCAGGCCTGCTTGAGTTCTAGGACACTAAGATGCACGGTTCAGACACAAAATAGACCAATCAAAAAGTTATTCTCTTGCCACTCAGTGTCTGCTTAAAACAGTGCTAAGGCACATCCTATTCTAACCCGTTCTGATCACCAGCCCTTGGTGGGCTTAATTTAACTGTTTAAGCAGGCACAGTCAAGACCCTTGGGACACAGAGGTGTCTGTCCCCAACCAACAGCCACGTTCTATGAGCATAACCAGGAGACTACTTAAGTGGGAAGAAGTCATCAGACCACTATTGTAGGGCCACCTTTGGGGTATCATGGTGGGCCGTAATGCTTACCTCCTTTGAGGAGAGTTCCAAAGGAAGGCCCACTTCTATTCTCTAATTTTACTTCAAGTATGCATTGTTTCTAATCATTTATTTTTTCAGTGTTCCAACATTGTTTATGCACTGCACCCAGTGTTTCATGCAATTCATGCCCTCCTTAATACCCACCATGAGGCTTACCCACCCCACCCACCTGTAAATATGCATTGTTTCTAGACAGAGACTTCTCATAAGAATTTGCAAGCCTCACATCCTCATATGTATTTTACCTCTGGGAGGCACTGCATAGATCTTATGTGCTCAGTAGTTTGTTAATGTTATCTTTATCCCCAAAGTGGTGGGAAGATTGTATGGTGAAAACCAGGGGTTGCTGAGGCCACTAAAGGGAAGTTTAGTCAATACCCCTCATTTCTCAGAGGTTGAGACTGAGGCCCAGGGAGGGCATGATTCTCTTATACACAGTGATGACACAGAGACAAGAATTTCTATTTTGTGGATGCGGAACTGCTGAGAGTCTAAGACCGGGACAGATTGGAGCAACCCATCCCCCAACACCCTCACAACGACACGTCTCCCTCTGCAAGAGGATCGTGCCTGTCAGTTAACGTGTATTACTCAGCATTAAGAGAGTTCCATACTCTTGTGTGTGGTTCACAAGCCCACGTCCCCTCCTCACTAGCCTGCTCTGCTTTTCCTCTCAGCTCATGACCAGAACAGATGGGACACCATTGGAGGACAGCTAGCTTTCCTCTTTGTTTCAAGAGCCCCAGGACCATGTGGGTCCTTTTTCTGAGAAGTATCCACTATTGTTTAATTATGGACATCATGTTAATTCTTCCTATAAGACATAATGAAAATTAAGAAAGGTAGAATTGCTTAGGTAGATGTCCAGCACCATTTCTTGGAGAGAATATCTTTTCTCCATTTTATTGCTTTTGCTTCTTTTTCAACGACTGTATTTCAGTTGACTATATTTGTGTGGGTCTATTTCTGGGCTCTGTTCAATTCCATCGATCTATTTGCCTCTTCTTTTGCCAATACCATACTGTCTTGATTATTGTAGGTTTATGGTAAATCTTGAAGATGAGTAGTGTCAGTCCTTCAACTTTGTTCTTCTCCTTCATAAAAAATTTTTTTTATCAATTTGGGGTCTTTTGCCTCTGTGTAAACATTAGAGTCAGTTTGTAGGTATCCACAGAATAACTCACTGGGATTTTGACTGGGATTTCGCTAAATCTGTAGGTCAAGCTGGAAAGAACTGACATCTTGGTAGTCTGTTATTCCTATTTATGACCATGGAATCTCTCTCCATTTATTTAGTTCTTCTGGTCTGCTGGGGTTTTTGGCTGGCTTATTAAAGTGTTTTCTAGGATAACAACTACCGGTTGTCAAGTGCATGCTCAGTGCTAACCCTGAACCAGCTCTCTACATATATCATCTCTGTAATACACATGACAACCCTATGAAGTGGGAACATTATTCCTCCATTTGTGCAAATAAATAAAGAACATGAGGTTTAGAAGAGGTTAACTTCTCCAAGGTCACAAATAGAGGAATTATGAACTCAGCCCTCAGTAAGGACAAAGCCCCTGCTCCTGACCATTACCCCGAGTCTTATCCTTCCGGGTTTAGTTCTACTTGAGCCAATGTGGAGTCTTTTCAGTGGGCAGACTTTTCTTTCTGAGAGTGGTCCTACAGGGTTCCAGATCCAGACCTGTCACCTTCAGCTCTGAGTACTCTTTTCTCAGCCATTTATGAAAGTCTGAGCCTACTATCTCCGTATTTACTTTTTATGACTGGGACTTGGGTTCAACTTTTAAAAGATTTATCCATCATTCAAAATGTGAACCTTGGAACCGAAACCCTAGGACTTCATTGTTTGTATGTGTATATATTCTGATTTCATCACAGAGCCATCTCATTGGGCCCAGAGTGAACCCAACATCTCTCTGGATCCCTGAGACTTCCAGTTTCTAGAACCCTCCAGAAAAAGCATCACCTTCTAGCAGGATAACAGGTTTCTCCCATCCTGCCCACCCAAGCTGAACCTCCAGGCATGGACTGCCCTTTATTCCCTATAAGCAGCCCATGTTTTAACTGGTAGTCACCTAAAACAAGCACTTCAACTGAAGCAAACTGCCATCATAAATAACCAAAGCTGATAGACTGGTTTTTTTTCACTGTCCCTGGCTTAACATTAAAGATGAGAATTAGAAGAGATTGTTTTAAAAAGATTTATTGGGCGCCTGGGTGGCTCAGTGGGTTAAAGCCTCTGCCTTCAGCTCAGGTCATGATCTCAGGGTCCTGGGATCGAGGCCTGCATCGGGCTCTCTGCTCCACTGGGAACCTGTTTCCTTCTCTCTCTGTGCCTGTCTCTCTGCCTACTTGTGATCTCTCTCTCTGTCAAATAAATAAATAAAATCTTTTAAGAAATAAAATAAAAAGATTTATTGTACAGATAAAATCTTTTAATAGGATTAAGTGTGGCATCCAAGATGCTCTAAATCTCCATTACTATTTGATTAATAATCACTATGGTAGTGTGGTCGTCTTGGAATGCCCAAGGGAGTAAACAAAAAGTGTGCCTTGTGATATCTTAGACTCTTCCACCGCACAGACTCAACCCCCAATATTTCACAGGTAGGTGCAGAGCTGATTTAAGCCTAAGAACTGATGGGACCGCTATGCCCATGGTTGTATAGAAGTTAAGGTTGGGCCTCTTGCCTCGAGTCTTAGCTGACAATATATAAATTCCAAATTTTCAACTTTGATAGGAATTTGTAAGCTTCCTAACTCTTTAAGAGGATCCTTTCGTCTGAACACTGTTATAAATGGCCTTACTTAAGCTTTCATATGTTTCATTCTCCTGAGCATCTAGGCGATTCCATCACTGTGTGTATATAGGCCATCAAAGTTTTATGTTAAAAAGGTAGTTAGAAGCTGTCCGTATAGTATTTACAAGAATGAGAGGTAAAGGAAAGATGCACTATTGATAAAGCAGATGTGTAAAGATTGGGCAAAGGATTAATCTCAAGTTATGTGTGAAATAACAATGTTAAGTTAGGACTTCTATCAGCAGAGAATTTTGGCCTGTCCACAATGGAAAGGGCTCCACTTAAAGATGTATGGAACCAGTAAATTAGGTCAGGGGTCAACTTTAGAAAAGGCAGGACAACACTTAACCTTCACCTGAACTATTGAGATAGCAGCCACAATATTTAGTTTCCCATCAAGATGGCAGGCATGCATGCCTGTGCAGACCAGGGCACCATCACCTCATACGCCCCAGGGCCTTGGTTAGTCTCACATCAAGACCCAAAGGTTAATTCTGTTAAAAAATCACCCAAGTGAGAATTGCGGGTGCAAATTCATGCCCAGACATGTTAAATGTCTTCACATTTTAAGGATGACTAATTCTGTGGTTCATGAGGACTCTCAGAATTGAGATGCTCAAAATGCCATAAATGTACTTATTGAAGGAGTATGGTCTCACATAGGAGGAGGAACTCAGGCTCATTGCAGTCGTAGCTACTTCTTTTGGTACTCTAAGCACAGCCTGAAGACCGCTCAGCCTTGCTTTTGATGGCTGCCTTTCGAGGGGACCAGCTGTAGCAACATGCACGGTGTCTTCTGTGAGCAACGATGTGCTGGCCCATCAGGCGTGGCTCACAAGTGCAATCGGAACTGGAAAGAAAGAAAGAAAGACTAAACTTAATCCTAAGGTTCCTGAAGGCACGACTGTGTCTTGTCATCTCTGATGGATGAGGCAGGAATGAATGCACATCCCCCACTCTCACTCCTGCCACAGGGCCGTACCTGTAGAATACGTTCAGTGTTGAATGAGTGAATGAGTGTTGAATGCATACGTCCAAGCCCCACACCTGGAACTGGAGCCCAGATTGTATTCTCTTTACCGTCATACACATCATCAATTTCAGTAGTCATACAGTCAGCACCCATGCCACCGCTGGGGGGTAAGTCCAGCTGGACCCTTCTTCAGCCTGTGACCCATTTGCTGAATCACAGCAGACAAGTGTCCCAGCAAATGTTACACGTATACTCTCCCCCCCCCCCAAGCTCCTTGGTGTTCAGAAATGCTATGCATCAGCTAAATTATTGTGACAGTCTTCTATAAATGATCTCAAGACAGAATTGGTTCCCCTGAGATAAACTAAATCCATTTAAAACGTAGTCCCTGTTTTCTTATTTTTTAAAAAACTGAAATTTGGAATTGTTTTGTTTTTCTCTAGGAAAACCTCTTTTTTGTGATGGAGTATCTCAATGGAGGGGACTTAATGTACCACATCCAAAGCTGCCATAAGTTTGATCTTTCCAGAGCAACGTAAGAGCCCCCTCGAGGGTTTGGGGGTTTTCCACTCTTCTTGTCAGGTTCCGAGTACCTATGATACCCACAGAAAATTTCTCCCATGGGGCATTTTTCCCGTTTCCTCACTCAGCATGCCACAGTCCCAGGTCAGGGTAACCCTAGGGACATATCGAACAGGCTAACCATATTCCCAGTTTGTGAAGTTTGAAGCAGAGTTCATTTTGTTGCATTTTATTGTGTTTTAAAATCAATGGCTTAGTTTCTTAAGAAACTGCCCCAATTCATCGTGCTTCCAAATAATCTACACACAGAAGCAAATATTTGCCCTTTGAAAAGAAGTAATCCAATGAAACAGAGGTCTTAAAAGGTGGTCCTGGGGACGAAGCTTTAACTAAAGCTTTGAAACCAAGGCTTTAACCAACAGGGAGCTCAGTGTGAGGCATAAAGCAGGCGACTCGGGGGACATAAGTATTAGGAAGCCAGGAAGGCATTTACTCCTTGAGAATAAACCTTTACCTTCTCTGGCATCAACTGGAATTGGGCAGGCTGCATTTACGAGGTGGGAACACAGCTCAGTCCCACAGAAGCCCCTGGTATTCTTCCTCCTGTGGGCCCGGTTTCCTCAATAACAAAACCACTGTGCCATTCAGAAAAAAAAGAAAACTGTGCCGCAAGGCTCACTTAAAATATGGGTACATGGTAGGTATCTTTGCCTGGTGCTCGGTGATCTTTCACTCACCACTAAGGAGCACTTTGAGTGGTTTAGGCCCAGCTGGGCTGGAGGATGGACGGTCCCATCGGCCCCTGCAGAAACCCCTGGGGGAAGGGCGTCTGACAAAGCCTACAGCTAGCGTACCACTGAGCTCGTCCCTTGGAGGTACTATCAGCAAAGTGCCCAGAGATAACCTTATGGGATTTCTGTGGAGGAGAGAAATCATCAAACAGTTTTCATGCTAAAGGATTCTCAGTCTGCCTTCCTCACTACGTCTGGAAGGCACGAAAACCATCCGGGACATGCTGCCTGCCATGCTCTCAGTGCCTCCCAGATCATCACTGAAGATAGAACAGCATCTCACCGCCATCCTCCAACAGCCTTGCCTTTGCCTCTCGGGTTGCTTTTCTTGCCCATAAATAACTCAGATCTGTGTGGAATGACACTGCATGCAGGCCTAAGGGCACTAAGCAGAGTTTAAAATAAAAGGGAAAAGTATTTTCCTGTACTACTTACCCTGTTACATTTAAGGTCCATGGGTGTTTTACTAGCAAAAAAAAAGACAGTTTGAACATTATAGCTTAAAGTAGAAGAATGAGCACCAGTGCAAGTAAGACTAACTTCAGGGACCCGCTTTACTTCATCCTGTCAGGGCCGGGGCTACACGTACAGAACGGATAACGTCTCCCTTTTGTTAGGACTGGACAGAATTATGTAGAGAAGTTGTGTGCACACACTGAGGACAGTCCTTGCACAGGATTCTCACTATATAAAATGGGGATTTTCTTCTGTTCCATGAATGCATCCGTATTCAACCTTGATTTTCCTTCCCTCAGGTTCTATGCTGCTGAAATCATTCTTGGTCTGCAATTCCTTCATTCCAAAGGAATTGTGTACAGGTAAAGTTTACTCTTTGGACACACATACTCAGAGATGTGGGCTTCCCTGTCCAGTTAATTGAATCACTGCAGTGATGTGAAATGGCCAGGGTGTTTTTGTGGCAGGAAGTTCCATGCCCGTGGTGATGACAATCAAGTCAGGAACTCCAGTCTTAAAAGCAGTAAGGTTCTGACCTCATTTTGTTCTTTGTTCTGGTCCTTACACTTATCATCCCTCTCACTTTCATCTCTCATCTCCTTCCAGCACCCCACTTTTTCATTGATGTCTTCTCATGGCTTTCTCTCTCTCTGACTCCTTTGTATTTCTTGTTTCTGCATGGGCCAGCTAGAAATGCTTAGTGAATGTTCTCCTCTTGGGTAGGGAAGGAGGGGAACTCTTCCTTGAACACTCAAGCAGACCTGTGGAAACCTCTCTGGCTGCACCAGACAGACATGCATAGGAAGCCACGTGTACCCTCCTGCACGAGTGCATGTCCATCCAAAATGTCTGTCATACCCCAGCGTTTCACGTCCTTCTGAGAGGAAAGCTGTTGCACTTTAATGTCCTTACCATTTTTCTCAAATATAGTTTGACACTTATTTAACATAGAAATCATCAAGAGCTTAGTTTTCTGGTTTCTGACTCACTGTAGATTAGGGGAAAAAAATACAACTTAAAAAATATTTAAAAAGAGCTAGACAGTAGAGCTGCCTGAGCTGCTGGAGGCTGGCGTAGCAGGCACAGCAAGAGGGGTGTCTTGGATCTGACATAATTTAAGACTCTGGGAGAGTGGGATTATGTGTTCTTCTGTGGCCAGTGTCCATAACACTGGCCTGGAGGCATCGGTAAGGTTCAGGCGTAAGAGGGCGTCCAAGGTGGCAGCCCGGGAAAACCCTAAACTCACCACCTGCCGTAGACACCCAGATCTCCTCCAACATACAGAGAAGCAGTTCCACCTGAAGAAGCAAAGTACAGAGGCCCAGTGATGTGGGAGCCCTGCCCCCAACACTGCCAACTGCAGGTGGAGGGCTGACATCGAAGAGGGCCGTACAGATTTGCCCACCTGGAGGAATCGTGGTTTAAAGGGCAACTAGAGTCTAAGTGTAGGAAACCCATTTACTAACCCTAAAATGCCAACCACAACAGTAGGGGGAACTGCTGAAATGCTCCCTGAATCAGAGGTGCTGGCAACGACCCCTGTTTAAGCTTCCCCTGCACTTTGATAGTGTAGACGGGAACAGAGTCCAAGCACCCCAGCGAAGCTGCTGCTGCCATGAGCCCCGGGGTGCCAGCCTACACCAGCTCCATCCGTCCCCCTAGCGCAGCCCCGCCCACCTCCAGCCATCTCACTAGGGCTGCTCCAGAATGGTCCATGTTAGGGCACCTCTAGACAGCGCCCACTGTGGTCCAGCCATCCAGCCAAGGCAGCACAGATGCAAAGCACTCTAGGACACCCCTAGCCCATGCTCACCCCAGATCCAGCCATCCCACCAGGGCACACTGACGTGAGTTGCCCTAGGACGTGCCAGCCTATATTCCCTTCACGCCAGCCATGCTGCCAGGGCACCTGCTATGTGTAGCCTGCTGGCCCAGCCCCCTCCCAGCTCCAGCGGCCCCACAGGACAGCCTCCGTGCGGAGTGTCCCGGGAACCCCAGCTGCACCCACGTCAGCTCCCCTCCAGCTCCAGCGGCCCCACAGGACAGCCTCCGTGCGGAGTGTCCCGGGAACCCCGGCTGCACCCACGTCAGCTCCCCCCCAGCTCCAGCGGCCCCACAGGACAGCCTCCGTGCGGAGTGTCCCGGGAACCCCGGCTGCACCCACGTCAGCTCCCCTCCAGCTCCAGCGGCCCCACAGGACAGCCTCCGTGCGGAGTGTCCCGGGAACCCCGGCTGCACCCACGCCAGCTCCAGCCATCCTGTCAGGGCAGCCCTAGTGCAGAATGTCCCAAGACCCCTTATCCTGTACTCCCGCTCCAGCCATCCCTCCCAGAGGCCCCTGCACAGAGCACCCCAGCACACAGAGGACGTGCCTACATGAAGACATTTCTTCAGGAAATTGGGGGGGGGGGGTAAATTTTTCACCTAATTCAAAGAAACAGGAAAAGTCAAAGTGAGAAGAATATGCTCCAAGCTAAAGCGTAAGACAAAGCTTCAGAAAAAGAACTAAATAAAACAGAGATAGCAACCTGACTGACAAAGAGTTCAAAGTAATAGTCATAAAGATGCCCACCAGACTAGAGAGAAAAATAGATGAACTCAGAATTCTACAAACAGAAAATACAGAAAAGAACCAATCAAAAAAATGCAATAGCAAAAGTGAAAATTCACTAGAAGGAGTCAATACTAGATCAGAGGATATAGAAGAACAGATCAGCATCTGGAAAACAGGGTATAGAAAAGGCTGAAGCTGAATAGCATAAAAGAGAATTTTAAGAATTAGCATGGGTTTCCCTGGGTGGCTCAGTCAGTTACGCATCCGACTCTTGGTCTCAGCTGAGGTCAGGATCTTATGGGTTTTGGGACTATGCCCCACAGTGGGCTCTGTGGACTCTCCGAAGAGTCTCTTGCTCTGCCCGTCCCCCCACTTGCTCTCTCTCTAAAATAAATAAATCTTTTTTAAAAATCAGCATGGGTTAAGGGACCTCTATGACAACATCAAGGATACTAACATTTGTATTAAAAGAAAAAGAAGAGAAAAAAGGATGGAAAACTTATTTGAAGACATAATAGCTGAAAATTTCCATAACATAAGGAGGGAAATAGACATCCAGGTTCGGGAAGCATGGAGTCTAAAGCAAGAGGAACTCAAGAGGTCCACACCAAGACACAAAATAGTTAAAACACAAGAAATTAAAGACAAAGACTCTTGAAAGAGGCAAGAAAAAAAAACTAGTTATGGTCATGTGAAACCCCATAAGACTATCAGGAGATACTCTGAAGGCAAGAAGGCATGATATAGTCACAGTGCTGAAAGGAAGAAGAAAAAAAAAAAAAAACTGTGACCCAGAATACTCTACCCAGCAAGGTTATCATTCAGAATTGAAGAAGACATCGAGAATTTCCCAGGCAAAAATTAAAAGATTTCATCACCACCAAACCAGCTTTCCAAGAAATTTAAAGGGACTACTTTAAGCAGAAAAGAAGGGCCTTGAAGAAAATTATGAAAGGAAAAAAAAAATCACTGGTAA
>PITA01020372.1:0-35088 GCA_004023965.1 Spilogale gracilis
CTCAAGATTGATAATCTGTCACTCAAAAAAACTCTTTGCTCATACGGTTTCCATCTGAAAAAACATGTAACTTTCTATAAATAAAGAGCCCTGAGAACAGTGTTTTCAGGAGAGTCCTACATGAAGTTTGGTCTCCTCATTTTCGCCGACTCCTTCCTCACTCTCGGACCCTAACTGTTGCTGGGGCTGGCTCCCGGCACTATATATATATATATATACACCAGTTTTAATTTTCCTATAACTTTGGAAAGTTGAGCCCTCTAACAAAGATAAAAAGTACACCCAAGAAGAATGGAAATACATTTCCTCGCTGACATTGAGAGATTATAATGACCTTCCCATCACCCCCACCACTTTTCTTTCTTTTTGTTCCCTTTTCTTTGTCAGGCTTTTTTATTTCTTTTATTTTTTTATTTTTATTTTTTGTACTTTATAAATCTTATTCTTGGGGTATATTCTGGCTCGGTATTTTACTTTTTCTTTTTCTTTCATCAGTCTTTTTGTTTTTTTGCTTTCTTTTTGTGTCTTAAATATCTTACTCTTGGGGCTCATTTTGCCAGGGTTTTATTTTCTTTTCTCTTTTTTTCTTTCTTTTTGGCGTTGACTTCCAATTGTTCCAAAACTTTCCAGGGTGCATCTTGCCTGGGTCATGATTGATAATTTCAGCTATACATCCCCTCAGCGGCCTCTCATCAAAATCGCTAGGAGGAAGAACCCCCAACAGAGGAAAAATGCAGACTGTAACCTCTGCCACAGAACTAATGGATATGGACATAAGCAAGATGTTGGAAATAAAATTCTGGATAACAGTTATCCAGACAGTGGCTAGATTGGAGAACCCTTAGTGGCAAGGTAGATTCTGTAAGGGCAGAAGTGAGAGCTGATCTGGCAGAACTTAAAAATGCTATCAATGAGACCTAATCTAATCTAAATACTCTAGCTGCTAGGGTAAATGAGGCAGAAGATCAAATTACTGGTCTAGAAGACAAACTGATAGAAATGAACAAACAGGAGGAGGCTGAGAACAAACAGCTTAAAAGCCATGAAAACAGAATTAGAGAAATAAATGATGCCATGAAAGATTTCAGTGTCAGAATCATTAGGATCCCTAAGGGGGTGGAGAGAGACAGAGGACTAGAAGATAGAGATGAGCAAATCCAAGCTGAGAATTTTCCTAACCTGAGGAAGGAAACAAGTGTTCATGTCCTAGAGGCAGAGAGGACACCCCCAAGATCAACAAAGGCAGACTGACCCCCAGGCATGTAATAGTGAAACTCCTGAATCTTAAAAACAGAGAAAACATCTTAAGGGCAGCTACAGGGAAGAGATTCTTTAGGTCACAGTGGGAGGAACATCAGAATAATGTCATACCTACCTACAAAAACCTGGCAAGCCAGAAAAGGTTGGCAAGACATATTTAGGCCACTACATGAGAAGAACATGCAGCCACGAATACTTTATCTGTCAAGGCTATCATTTAGAATGGATGGAGAGATAAAGAGCTTCCAAGACCAGCAAACACTAACAGAATGAATATGTGACTACCAAGACAGCCTTACAAGAAATATTAAGGGGGGGGGATATATAAAAGAAGAAAGATCCCAAGAGTGATATAGAACAGATATTTACAGAGACAACCTATAGAAACAAGGACCCCACAGGCAACATGATGACAATAAAAACATATCTCTCAATAAGCACTCTCAATGTGAATGGCCTAAATGCTCTCATAAAATGGCACAGGGTTACCGATTGGATAGAAAGAAAGGACCCATCCATATGCTATTTACAAGAGACTTATTTTGAACCTAAAGATAAATCCAGACTGAAAGTGAAGGGATGGAGAACCATCTCTTATGCCAGCGGGCCTCAAAAGAAAGCGGGCTCGTGATTGTCATATCAGACAAATTAGATTTTAAGCTAAAGACTCTAGAGTCTTTTTAAACGGTCTATCCAACAACAGTTCTAACAGTTGTATCAATGTCCCCAACGTGGGAGCAGCCAACTACATAAGCCAAATGTTAAGCAAAATAAAGAGACATGTTGATAAGAATACGGCAATTGTAAGGTATCTTAACACACAACTCTCTACCATAGAAATCATCTAAGCAGAAAATCAACAAAGAAACAAGAACTTTTGGGGCGCCTGGGTGGCTCAGTTGGTTAAGCGACTGCTTTCAGCTCAGGTCATGATCCTGGAGACCCGGGATCGAGTCCCACATCGGGATTCCTGCTCGGCGGGAAGCCTGCTTCTCCCTCTCTCAGTCTCTCTGCTTGTGTTCCCTCTCTAGCTGTTTCTCTCTGTCAATAAATAAATAAAATCTTAAAAAATAAAAAAAGAAAGAAACAAGAACTTTGAATGACACATTGAACCACATGGACCTCACAGATATATACAGAACATTCCACCCCAAAACAACGGAATACTCATTCTTATCAAGGGCACATGGAACTTTCTCTAGAATAGACCACATACTGGATCACAAATCAGGTCTCAGTGGTTACCAAAAGATTGAGATGATTCGATTCCCTTTATATTCTCTGACCACAATGCTTTGAAACTGGAACTCAATCACAAAAAAAAGTTTGGAAGACATTAGAACACTTGGAAGCTAAGTGTTCTGCTTAAGACTGTTTGGATCAACCAGGAAATCAAAGAACTTAAACAACTCATGGAAACCAATGAGAAAGGAGGCACATCTGTCCAAAACCTGTGGGACACCCCAAAGGTAGTCCTCAGGAGGATATACATAGCCATCCAAGTCTCACTCAAAAAAAAAAAGAAAAATCCTGAATACACAAACTCTCTTTAGACCTGAAAGATATGGAGAATCAATAACAAATTAAGCTTACTCCACACATGAGAAGGGAAATAATCAAGATTAGAGAACAGATCAAAGAGTTAGAAACCAGAGATACAGTAGAACATGTCAACAAAACTAGAAACTGGTTGTTTGAAAGAATTAATAACATTGATAAACTACTGGCCAGAATAATTCAAAAGAAAAGAGAACAGACTCAAATTAAGGGAATTATGAATGAAAGGGGAGACATCATGATGAACACCAAGGAAATAGAAACAATTGCCAGAATTATTATCAACGGTGATATGTCAATAAGTTAAGTGACCTAGAAGTAATGGATGCATTCCTGGAAACCTATAAACTTTCATACGGAAGCAACAAAAACAACAACAAAACACGGATATGTGTTTGAAAAAAGTTCAAGATAAAAAGTTATTATAGAGTTTTGTATTAAGTATCATGTTGTAATAAGTAAGTAATTAATAAAAGAACAAAAACTGTGAGAATGAATTTAAAATTTAAAGTAAAAACTTAAAAAATAAAAATAGAAAGAAGTTTAAAAGAAAATAAAATGAAAACTGTATGTATAAAACAGCTTTTGGGGTAGTACCAGGAGCTTAATGTATTGCATTTTCCCCAATGTTGGGGTTTACAGTTTTATGGAGACCCTTGGAGTTGTCCCCTTCCTCCTCTGGCTTGCTTTCTGGGTGAGAGGCCTGCTGTGCTGTTTTTCAGTTAGTGTTGCCTGAGCTGAGTCTCTCCACTCTCTTTCTAGGGCCTGGGTTCCATGGCAACTTGGTTTTCAGGCTTTTGTTCTCTGGGAGATTTATTCTTTTGTGACTTTTTGTAGCTTTTTGAAAAGTCAGAGTAAAGTAAGATGTCTGTGCCCACACCTCCATCTCAGAAAGAGGCCTCAGTTAGCTCCCCTCTGGATGGTGCAGGGCATACAGACTCTCTCTGTATTTTCCTCTGGACTCCACCACCTCACACAGGTAGTGCACATCTGCAGCCACTAGTCAAAATGGCACCCTAAGCTCCCACTTGTTGCTTGGCTTCCACACCATGGAAACCATGACTGATTTTAGGTCGTGAGAACTTGTCTCTGCCCAGACATTCTCTGGAGTCCACACCCACACAGGAAGCCCTAAGATCCCGTGGTCCCGCAGGTCAAGTGGAAGTCTATAGAATCGCCTCCCTTGCCGGTTGCAAGCACCTAGCCCAAGCAGCGGATATAGCAGCGGCTTTAAAGACACTCTGTGCTGCTGAGTTCCCTCATGCGGCACTGGGGAGCACTTTCTATCCCAGGCCCAGCGCCACAGCTTTATATCCCTGCCAATGGTGGTCTCAGCTTTCCCTGGTAGCCTCTTAAGAGACCCTCTGTTTTTGACTACTTTTAATCAGACTGCAATTTGGTGCTGCTCTCTATGCACAGAACACTTGCCTACTGGGGTAATGCTTTTCAATGAATCACTTCTTTGGGCTCCCTCTCTTGACCTTTTGTCTTCTAATATCACTCCAAGTGTTCTCACTCCACTTTACCTCTTTGCTGATGCTCTTCTTCTCCCATAGAGATCCCGAAGTGTGTAATATTATATTTCAGGCTGATTTCATGGGTGCTCAGTGTTTTTGCGGGTATTCAGCTCACTTCAGGGGACCCTTTGAAACAGGGACACCTACTTTTCTGCCATCATGCCCCCCTCTCTAAACTTCCACACTGAAACAGGAAGAAATTGATAACCTGAATAGATGAATAGCTCATAATGAGATTGAAGCAGTGATCAAAAACCTCCCAAAAATCAAGAGTCTAGGACCTAATGGATTCCCTGGGGAATTCTACATTCAAAGGGGAAATAATGTCTATTCTCCTGAAACTGTTTCAAGAAAGAGAAAAACAAGGAAAACTTCCAGTCTCTTTCTATGAACCCAGTGTTACCTTGATCCCAACATGAGGCAAAAGCCCCATCAGAGAGGAGACTTTCAGAACAACATCCCAATGAATATGGATGCCAAGATTCTCAACAAGACCTTGGCTAATAGGATCCAACAGTACATTAAAAAGTTTATCCACCACGACCAGGTGGGATTTATCCCTGGGATGTAAACGTGGTTCAACACTCAAAAATCAATCAATGTGATAAAACAAATTACTAAGAGAAGAAAGAAGAACCACATGGTCCTCTCAATTGATGCAGAAAAAGCATCTGACAAAAGGCAGCATCCTTTCCTAATTAAAACTCTTCAGAGTGTATAAATAGAGGGAATATTCTTCAACATCATAAAAACCCATCTATGAAAAACCCACAGAAGGCATAGAAATGGCTAACACACACCTGAAAAATATTCATCATCATTTGCTCTCTGGGAAATTAAAATCAAAACCACATTGAGATACCACCTTACACCAGTTAACATGGCAAAAATCAGCAAGGCAAGAAACAACAAATGTTGGAGAGGATGTGGAGAAAGGGGAACCCTCTTACACAGTTGTGGGAATACAAATTGTTGCAGGCACTTTGAAAACAGTGTAGAGATTCCTCAAAAAATTAAAAATAGAGCTACTTTATGACCCTGCAATTGTTCTGCTGAATATTTACCCCCCAAAATACAGATGTAGTGGAAAGAAGGGACATATGTACCCCAATGTTCATAGCATCAATGGGCACAATTGCCAAAGTGTGAAAAGAGCCAAGATGCCCTTCAGGAGATAAATGGATAAAGAAGATGTGATCCATATATACAATGGAATATTACTCAGCCATCAGAAAGGATGAATACCCAACTTTTGCATCAACATGAATGGGACTGGAATAGATTATGCTGAATGAATTAAGTCAAGCAGAGAAAGTTAATCATCATATGGTTTCAATTATTTGTGGAACATAAGGAATAGCATGGAAGACATTAGGAGGAGGAAGGGAAAAATGAAGGGGGCAAAATCGGAGGGGGGAGTCAAACCATGAAAGATTGTGTACTCTGAGAAACAAACTGAGGGTTTTAGAATGGAGGGGTTAGGGGGATGGGTGATCCTGGTGGTGGGTATTAAGGAGGGTATGTATTTCATGGAGCACTGGGTATTACTTGCAAACAATGAATCATGGAACACTTCATCAAAAACAAATGATGTACTACTATATGGTGACTAACATAACATAATAAAAAAATAAAATGTATAAAATAAAACAAGACATTACTATCCACCAATCTACTAACTAAGCATAAGTAAGCTAGAGAAGGAATGGTCACTTCTGATTTGTGAAACTCCTAAGTTCTTTCAAGGTACATCACAGACCACATGGGATATGTTTCCTTCTGACAATCTGGGAGAGGAATCATGCATTAATTATTAGTATGACTATTTTTTAAAGATTTTATTTATTTATTTGACAGAAAGAAACACATCCAGAGAGGGAACACAAGCAGGGGGAGTGAGAGAGGGAGAAGCAGGCTTCCTGCCGAGCAGAGAGCCTGATGTGGGACTTGATCCCATGTCTCCGGGATCATGACCTGAGCTGAAGGCAGTTGCTTAACCAACTGAGCCACCTAGGTGCCCAGTATAACTATTTTTAAAACATTTATAATGTTCTCTTGTACCTCAATAGATTGTCCTGTGAATCCCTGGAGATGTATGCTGCTCCATTTAGTGTCTGACTCCTGTAGCCTTTGCTGGATCCAAGATTATGTAAAATATACTGGGGAAGCCAAGGATCTCATTCTGGACAGGGAAACTTTGGGAATAGATGACAGTGGGCCATAAGATGATCACATTTGTGATGTAAAGGTGGCTTCAGAAAGAAACCTGTAGCATGTCTACATGTCAAAGGCAAACTTCACCTGCATCATAACTTTGATAGGCATCCTATCTCTTATCATATGAGTTAAATTTTCTTTCTTTTCCTGATGCTTTGACCTTTAACTTTCTTTTGAATTTGATAGATTTAGTGGTACTGTGTCCAATATATAGTAAGTATCCATGTTTATTGAATAATAACATTTAATATCATTTTGTATTGCTTAATTGCATGCCTCTTTAAGATTTTATGTCTTTTTTAACCTGATAGTGTTTTGTTTGTATCTGTTGTATGAATGTGTTTGCTTTATTTAAGATCATTCTGCACTTGTTTCCATTACCCACAGGCCACCCATAAGCTCCCTAAAGCAGGGTTGGGTGTAGGGCACCTCTAAACTTCCTGTACCACCCAGGAAAATTCTCAGCACAGAGTTGGTACAAAATCAAAATTTCAATCATGTGGTAAAAATTAGGCTGTATGCATGGGTAAATTATGTCCTGTATGTGCCTGCAGAGTGTTAATTTTTTTCATTACCAACATTAAAAATCAGAAGATGTTGCATAAAGAGCCAGATCCCCAACTTTCTTAATAAAGGGAAGATCTGGAAAACTTAGATCTAGTCTGCACACCTGCATGGCAACTATCATCTGGAACACGCTTAAAACTACCTTTTTTTAAAATTTAAATTCAATTAGCCAAAACATAGTACATCAACAGTGTACTGTTGAACAATCCATCAGTTGCACTTAACAGCAAGTTCTCCTCACATGACTGCCCTTCTTGATTGAGTAGTCATTATCCAGTTTGTCTCCAGTTGGTACCATTCCCTCATACATGATTGTCAGGTGCTCATTTTTTATCAAACATGTACTTTGTATTTTATAATAAGTTAAAAGGAAAATGGACTGTTTATTGAACCTATAGCAGACACTCCCGGTGCTCTATGTTATTTCTCCTCTGAATTCCTCTCTTATGCCCAAGGCTACTCATTACTGGTCATGTCTACAATAGGACAAGCCAGAAGTTCTGGATAATTAATGGTCCTAGAAGTGGTCCAAAGCAACAACAAAGTGTTTGATAACATGATATTTATTGGCTTTCTTCCTTTTCTATCCTACTTGCTCACTCTCTGACTTCTGTTTCTTTCAGAAGTAAATGGGGGGGGGGAAGAAGACATAAAGGAAAGATCATGAGGACCACATGTTTCATGGGAGTGGGAATGTTTATTTCTTAGCATACTGAATGTGTAGGAATAGTCTTTAATTGCACAAATTGTGACTATGTTGAAATAATATAGCCACTTCACTTTACCTATTCACATTTTTGTAGGTTTTGAATTTTCAAGCCTATTTTTATAAAATAATGAATGAATAAAAAGTAAAAATATCTAAATTGCTTCTTACTGTTATGATTTTCCATAGCTTTATGAGCTTTAAGAAAGCTTCTGGGATGGAAATACAGGCTATAATTTGGAGTCCAGTTGAAACCTCCTCTTTTGTAGACTTCATGCCAAGGCAAATTTTCTGTGGCATCTACACAAATACTGAGAGAATGACCTAAGCAGTCACTAGAGTTTCAGGGCATTGGGTGTTCATTCATGTCTGTTGTGTTTAATTATGCCATGGTGGATGTATGAGAACTTTAGAGTCATAGTCTTACCTTATTTTCTGATCAGTGAGTTGCATGTTGAACATTTGAAGCCCTTCCTGGTAGTCTGCTGGATCTGAGAGAGATCATTTCATAGGGCCTGGGGCTTTAGATTTTGTGAGCGGTAGAGAAAGACAAAAACTAAGAAAAAAATACAGCTATAATTCTGGACCAAAATATGTCCCACTTTTCACTATATTTTCCTAACGGCAATTACATGATTTGAGACTAGCTAAAAATAAGAGTTTATGATTTAAAGGTATAGTTTTAAAGTAGGGTGCTGGCCTCAGATAAACATCAATGATTGCAGCAGTTACAGTGTCTTCTCTGTATTATGGTATTTAGATGACCATGTGTATATCTAGAAGCTCTTAAGAACCCCCAATATCCTTTTCTTTGATGCCTTCACCATTACTTGTTTCCCAGGCCAAGTACATATATATCCAATATACCAGAGGGTGAAATATTAAGTTGTGGGGCACCTGGGTGGCTCAGTTGGTTAAGCGACTGCCTTCAGCTCAGGTCATGATCCCGGAGACCTGGGATCGAGCCCCACATTGGGCTCCCTGCTCGGCAGGAAGCCTGCTTCTCCTTCTCTCACTCCCCTGCTTGTGTTCCCTCTCTCGTTGTGTTTCTCTCTGTCAAATAAATAAATAAAATCTTTAAAAAAAGGAAATATTAAGTTGTGACTAAACTCAGTAAACAAGTGCTCAGATTGATTGATAATGTCTGCTGTGGGTGGAGGAGTGGCCAGTTGTGTACTACAAATTTGCTGTTTCTGCTACAGAAGGAAGTGGCACCCTTTGAGCAGTATCTGATACCTCATAGTGTTGTTTAGCTAGGATACTACTGGTTCACAACATGTGTGTGTTTAAGGAAATTAACTGTCAGCATTTAAAGATCACAAAATTTTGCATTTCAAACAATCTAGATTTCTGGCTTCTGATGAATTTTAGATCTGGTGGGATTGAGTCCACATGGTCTGGTGGCAAAAATTGCTGAGGTTAAGGAGAAGCTATACCTTCCTAGTTCACCCAGTGCTCTCTGCTCCAAATGATTTTCTCAAATATGTATTTGTTGATTCTCTGTGAGCATTTGATCTTGTGAATACAGGCCCATGCTCAGGCAAAGACTATTTCTAGCGTGTTTACTCTCCTCCCATAAAAAGCAGCATGGCCCGTCTAATATGGCACCGACCTTGGAAACAGAGGGTTTGATTTCATATTTAGTGCTGGTGTAACTTTCAGAAATTCAGAGAAACTTTCAATTTCTGTTCTCTTAGTTGTAAAATGATACAAGTCATCCCTTAGACAGCTGTTTTTACAAATTGACTTGGAAATTAATGGTAATTGCTATGTATAGGGTCACAGATTAGTAATGATACCATTAAAAACCAAAAAAAAAAAAAAAGTGAAGAAAAAAATTGCCTTCATAATTGCCTTCAACTAGAAGGGTTTGTTTTGTTTTGTTTTGTTTCAATTTGGCCCCAAGAATGGAAGGAAGATAAACAGAAAGGCTACAGAAAGTATAAATGTTTGTTAAGGGACTTCTTTTTTTGTTTTTTAAACAGCAACGCAGTAGAAGGTTTTTACCTTTGCCATTAGCAAGCACAAGGAGTCAATAAACAGAGGCATCTTAGGTGGGAGCCTCTTCTTGCCCTGATGTAGGCTTTTGCCATTGCAATGTATTTACAGCATTACAGTTTTCTGTCAGTCAGTCAATCCAACAAACCTTGGTTACTGGGCAGTTTATTATTCAGGCAAATAATAAGAGTACATATAGTCTCAGGATGTGTATGAAATTTCATAGACACTAAAAGAAATTTGACTCTGGCTGAGTGAGAATGGTAACATTCAAAGAAATGTCTGACATTGATAGCGGTTTTATTTAGTCTATTAGAAACAAATGATTTGAAATTACTGTTTTTGTAAGTAAAAAATGGTTGACTATTTGCAATTTCATGTTTCCAACTTAGTCTATGTAGGCTGCTATAACAGAATACCATAGAATGGGTATCTTAAACAACAGAAATATACTTTTTACATTCTTAGAGCCTGGAAGATTTGGTGTCTGATGGAAGCCCACTTCCTATTTCAAAGTAGCTGTGTTATTGCTTATGTCACCACATAGTGGAAAGAGTGAGAGATCTCTCTGGGGTGGCTTTTATAAGAGTACTAGTCCCATTCATGAAGGCTCCACCTTCATGACCTAATCACCTCCCCAAAACCCTATCTCCTAATATCATCTCATTGGGAATTAGGATTATAAACTATGAGTTTTGAGGGAACATAAAACATTCAGTCTAATGCACACTGACTATTAAAATAAAAAATAACTTAAACAACTAAGGGCTGACTTTGCCATATTGGGCTAGGGTGACCTGAGAAGAAATAAGTTTGAATCAGATTGCTTCTTGCTCTTCTAGATGTTGTCAGAAACAGTCCTGCTCATGGCAGAAAGGTTAATCTTGTCTGGGAAAATCTGGGAAAGTCTGTTGGAGGAAGTAATCTTCAAAGTGGGACTTGAAGACATAAAAGTGCGGGGTAAAGCTTGGTGATGATGGTGATGGAAAACACATATTTCTCCTTTAAATCTTATTATTGGTCACTAAATACATTCATTTCTGCTGTCTGGCTTGGCAATGCCTAAGTACATAGGTCCTGGGAACAGTTGGAAAAAAATAGAAACAGTTTCAGTCAAATATTCTAGATGTTAAGTCTGTGTGGGAAAACATCTTTATGTTTGTCAACATGTGGACATTAATATTAAAGTAAAAATTGAGGTAAGCTATAGTGATCAGGGAGTGGGTACAGACTGAAGGAGAAATAAATCACATTCCTCTGTTGATTAGAGAGACAAGTGTAAATAGCATATAGTATAAACAAATTCAGATTTCCATTTGCTTTCCTTCCCCCTCAACATCTAATCTTTAGGAGCTGGCAGCATAGAAGGGAAATTAGTTTGTTTTTATCTCACAGTTTGAGATGTGGCTGTGACATAAATTTTCATTTTGATTATAACTAAAAGTGACTCGTGTTCATTTCCATTTCAGCAGCGAGGAATCACTTTGATAGTATCTTCATTTTTTGTATCATTTTCCACGGGGGATTGTTACCAGAACACCAGCAAGAATAGTAATTTGTTACAACATGAGAAAATGTCTATAAATCCTTAAGGACTTGTCATATTAGAAAGAACTTAACTGTATGATTTGGGCAAAAAGTTGTAGAATCAATGATAAGAATAAATAAGTAACAGCAGGTGTTCTAAATTGATATTGATATTACACAATGTTGGCTATCTCTACCTCATTATACCTGCTGTAACGTTGGAGGGATGCTGAGGATCACTTATATTGTGTCAAGAGAAGAGTTTGAAAAGTATTTGTTTTGAATATGTTATATATTAGTTTTTTGTGTTCATCTAGGTGAAAATAAATGTCCCCAAAGCAATAATTCATATTTTAGCTTCAGGTTTCTTAAAGATGTGGAGATTTTCTTTGCTTGGAAATGGAGGGAGGATTTCAGATAAAATGAGGCTATCATTGATAATGTGTTTAATGTCAGTCAAAATGAATCTGTCATGGGAATTCTAGGCTATTGACTTTTTTTGCAAAAAATTAAAATTTCCAGTTGTAAAGAATGACGATGCAGAGAATTTGAGGAAGGATTCCCCTGATATTTTTAGAAAGTAATGTAAAATTCTAGTCAATCATTAAGACTGTCTGAAATGGGGGAGGTGCAAGATGGTGGAAAAGTAGGAGACCCCATTTCAAAGGGTCCCCTGAAGTGAGCTAAATATATACAAGAACACTGTGGACACCCATGAAATCGGCTTGATATGTAAGACTACACACTTCTGCATCTCTACAGGGGTAAGAAGAACATCACCAGAGAGGTAAAGCAGAGCAGGAATGCTCAGACTGATTTTGGAGGACAAAGGAAGGGAGAGGGAGCCACTAGAAGCGACTCATTGGAAAGTAATATCTCAGTACAAAAGTGCCCTGTGCTTGGGGACCAGCATCAAATTGCAGTCTGGTTAAACACACTCAAAAACAAAGAGTCTTAAGAGGAAACTGGGGAAAACTGAAAACACAGGCAGGGACATAAAGCTATGGCTCCAGGCTTTGATAGAAAGTGCTCCTGACACTGCATGAAGGCACCCAGTGGTGTGGGAAGCCCCTAAACTCCACTGCTTGGTCCGCGTCTTGGGCTTAGAGAGCACAACCTGCAATGGAGGTGCCTCTGCAGACTTCCATGTGACATGTGAGACAGTGGGGTCTTAGTGCTCCAAAGTGTGGGTGTAGGGTACAGAGAATGTCTGGACAGCCACAAGCTTGCACAAACCGGCATCAGTCATGGTTTCTGTGGTATGGGAGTGAAGCAACAAGTGGGGGCTTTGGGTGCCATTCAGGCTAGTGACTGCTGGTGTGAGCTGGTGGTGGGGTGGAGAGGAAAATAAAGAGAGAGTCTGTGTGCCTCACACCATCCAGAGGGGAACTAACTGAGGCCTGTCTCTGAGACAGAGATCTGGGAGCTGACAGCTTACTTTGCCCTGACTTTCCAAAAAGCTGCAAAAAAACACAAAAGAACAAATCCTCCAGAGAACAAAAGCCTGAAAATCCAGTTGTCATAGAGCTGAGCCCCTAGAAAGAGGGCGGAGAGACTCAGCCCAGGCCATACTACCTGAAAAACAATGTGGCAGGTCCCTACCCCAGAAGGCAAGCCAGAAGAAAAGGATGACAACACCAAAGGGTCTCCATAAAATTGTAAAATCCCAATATCAGGGAAAACACAATATATTAACCTCCCAGTACTATCCCCAAACCTGTACATTTTATAGATTAACTTTTCATTTTACTTTCTTTTTAACTTATTTTTATTTTTAAGTTTTTGTTTTAAGTTTTAAATTCCCATGGTTTTTGTCTTTTATTTTTATAACCCACTTATTATTACAATGTGATAGTTAATACAAAACTCCATAATAACGTTTTATCTTAAACTACTTTCAAACACATATCTGTGTTTGTTTGTTTCTTTGTTTTTTTTCTCTTTTTTTCTTTTCTCTTCTTTACTTCTTTTAAATATACATATAGATATAAGCTTCAAGGTAATCCTTCATTCCTATTCGATACTACCCCTATATATAAACCAGTTTTAATTTCCCTATATTTCTAGAAAGTGGAGTTCCCCAACAATAATAACAAGATACATCCAGGAGGACCTGAAATACATTCCTTGCCCACATGAGGGTTTGTACTCACCTTCCCACCCTATTCTTCTGTCAGTGTTTCGGTGTATTTGTTTTTACCATTGTAATATATAAATAATGTTTTTGGGGGTCATTGGATTGGGTTTTGCTTTTTGATTTCTTCCCCTTCCTTTTACTTTCAATGTTTTTTTCTTTATTCTTTTTTGGTTTTATGCCATATAAATCCTACCATGGGGATCCGTTTTAGCCAGGTTTTTTCTTTATTCTTTCTTTTTTTCTCTCTTTTTTTTCCTTCTTCTTCCTTTTTGGTGGTGACTTCTCATTGCTCCAAAACCTTCCAATGAGCCTCTCCCCTGAATTGTGTGATATATTCAGCTATACATTCCCTCAACCACCCCTCACCAAAATGACTCAGAGGAGTAACAACCAACAGAAGAAAAACTCAGAGACTGCAACCTTTGTCATAGAACTACTGGATATAAACACAAATAATATGACAGAAATGGACTTCAGGGTAGCAATTATCCAAGTAATGGCTAGGTTGGGAAAGAACATTAGTGGCGAGAGAGAATCTCTAAGGACAGACGTGAAAGCTGAACTGGCAGAAGTTAAAAAGTCTATTAATGAGATCCAATCTAATCTAAGTACCCTAACAGCCAGGGTGAGTGAAGCAGAAGATCTAGAAGTGATCTAGAAGACAGATTGATTGAGAAGGAGGAGAAGGAGAAGTCTTGGAACAAACAGCTAAAATCCCATGAAAATAGAATTAGGGAAATAAATGATGCCATGAAACACTCCAATATCAGAATAATGGGATCCCTGAGGGAGCTGAGAGAGAGAGAAGCCAGGAACGTATAGTTGAACAAATCCTGGATGAAAATTTCCCTAATATGGAGAATAAAATAAGTGCTCATGTTTAGAAACAGAGAGGACACCCCCCCTCCAAGATCAATAAAGTTAAAAAGATCTTTAGGAACATAATTGTGAATTTCAGGAATCATAAATTCAAATAATGTGTCTCACGGGCAGCTAGGGGGAAGAGATCCCTTGTACAGAGGTAGAACCATCAGAATAATGTCAGACCTGTCCACAGACCTGGCAAGCCAGAGAGGGCTGTCAAGACATACGCAGAAAATTAAATGAAAAAAAAATGCAACCAAGGATAATGTACCCAGCAAGGTTGACTTTCAAACTGGAAGGAGAGATAAAGAACTTCCATGACCGGCAAAGTCTGAAAGATCATGTGACCACCAAGCCAGCACTACAAGAAATATTAAGGGGGGGGGGGTTCTATAAAAGAGGAATGAACCCAGAGTGACACAGAACAGAAATTAACAGAGGTAATCTATAGAAACATGAACTTCACAGCCAACATGATGTCAATAAAAACGAACCTATCACTCTCAAGGGGAATGGCCTAAATGCTCCAATAAAATGGCACAGGGTTTCAGACTGCATAAAATGACAGGACCCATCCATATGCTGTGTAAAGAGAAACATTTTGAATCTAAAGACACTTCCAGACTGAAAGTGAGGAGATGGAGGACCATCTTTCATGCCAATGGACATCAAAAGAAAACTGGGATAGTGAAACTCACACCAGACAAATTAGATTTTAATTTAAAGACTGTAGTCAGAGACACAGAAGGACACTACATCAAGTTGGTACATCCACTTTGGAAAATAGTGTGGCAGTTACTTGAAAACTTAAAAATAGAGCTACACTATGACCTGCAATTGCACTACTGGGCATTTACCCCAAAGACACAGATGTAGTGAAAAGAAGGGCCATATGCACCCCAATGTTCATAGCAACAATGCCACAATGGCCAAACTTTGGAAAGAGCCAAGGTGCCCTTCAACAGATGAATGGATAAAGAAAATGTGGTATATATATACAATGGAGTACTATGCCTCCATCAGAAGGGATGAATATCGAACTTTTGTAGCGACATGGACTGGAATTGGAAGAGATTATGTTGAGTGAAATAAGCCAAGCAGAGAAAGTTAAGTATCACATGATTTCACTTACTTGTGGTGCATAAGGGGTAATATAGAAGACAGTAGGAGAAGAAATTAAATGGGAAGTAGGGTAATTCATGGAGGGAAACAAAACATAAGAGACTTTGGACTCAGAAACAAACTGAGGGTCTTGGAAGGGAGGGGGTGGGGGGATGGGAGAGCCTGGTGGTGGGTCCTGAGAGCATGTATTGCATGGAGAACTGGGTGTGGGGCAGAAACAGTGGATCCTGGAACACTGAAAAAATAAAATAATATATATCAAAAAATACAAAGCTTCTGCACAGCAAAGGATACAGTCAATAAAACAAAGTAGCAACGTATGGAATGGGAGAAGATATTTGCAAATAACACTACAGACAAAGGGCTGATATCAAGACCTATAAAGAATTACTCAAACTCAACATCCAAAAAGAATATGATCACATCAAAAAATGGGCAGGAGACATGAAGAGGCACTTCTCCATAGAAGACATACAAATGGCTAACAGATACATGAAAAAAATGTTCATCATCACTAGCTATCAGGGAAATTCAAATCAAAACCATTATATCAAAGTTGCAGGTTACAATGTTAATATTTTAAAAGTCAATAATTTTCCTATATAACAGCTGTGAACAAGTAGTATTTGAAGAAGAAATGAGCAGATACTTCTCCAAAGAAGACATTCAAATATCTAACAGACACATGAAAAAGCACTCATCTATATCCAGGATACTATACGATACTGTTACTTGCTACATGGGGTTGCTTAAATCCTAGCTCTGTTTCTTCCCAATTTCAGGGCTTTGACTGTTTAGTGCTTCTTCATATATGAGATAGGGATAATGATAGTAACTATATTATGAGATTATTACCCAAGACAATACATTTAATTATCTTAGCACAGTGTTTGGTATGTAGTAAATGTTGGGAGTCGCCTGGGTCTCACAAGCTGATGGAGTCACCATGGGGAAGATGGCATCTGAGCAAGGCTCCTGCCTCACGGGTATTCACCGACTTCCATAAGTCTCAGTGAGGGGGTAGCAGTAGGGCAAAGCTCCTGCTGCCATAAAATGACTCCCCTGACAGGTCACAGCAAGAAAAGGGCAGAAAAGGGCCTGACATGGTCACAGCAAGAAAAGGGCAGTCTGAGCCTTGCTCCTGCTGATGGTGCAAAACTGGCATCTTCTTCCTTTTTACTAACAGGTCTTTATCCTAAAAGCAAAGCACATTACTCTTGACAGGGCCTCAGGACTCTATAGGCCAAACCAAGACTCCTTTACAGTCCTTAAGAGTGTACTTTTTGTACTTTCCCTTTACATTTCCTGCAGCTCTGTGGAGAAGATCGTCGAGACTCCTGAATGGTTAGATAAAGGACTTAATATAAAAAATAAAACTGTACTAGCAAGAACATTGCTGCACACACAAAAGATTCATAAATAAGGAGTTCCACACCCAGTCATAGAAGAGAGGCTTAGGCAAGAATTTTTACCTTTGAAAAATAAATTATCTTTCTCTTTGATGCCAGAAAGACTAAATTATGACCATTGAATTAATAATGTAGCTTAAGTCTGTATATAACACATCTAAGCCTTCCAATTACTTTCTTGTCTGTAACACCTGCTTAAAAACACCATGTGATTAGTCTACCCTTTATTGTCTAGGCAGCAAATGTAAGAAATCATAGAAGTCCTTACTGATTAACATGTCCTTCATTTGGTTGAAGGAGTTGACTCTAAATTGTAGATATGTGCACCTGCAAAAACATGTTTCGCTGATCAAAGCACTATGCACTATATTTCACTGATAAAGACATTGTTTATCAAAAATCATTCTTTGGTGAACCTGGATGGCTCAGCGGGTTAAAGCCTCTGCCTTCAGCTCAGGTTATGATCTAAGGGATCAAGGCCCAAGTCAGGCTCTCTGCTCAGCAGGGAGCCTGCTTCCTCCTCTCTCTCTGCCTGCCTCTTTGCTTACTTGCGATCTCTCTCTCTGTCAAATAAATAAATAAAATCTTAAAAAAAATCATTCTTTGTAAAAGATTTTGCCTTCATGAGAATCTTTAACTTGTTGCCTACCACTTGTTGCCTATATATAAAGACACTGAAAGCTGGCAAGTCAGCGATGCCTGACAGGTGATCTAAAAGAATCTTCAGGGCTCTCTCATTATTTATTCACTGCTACTGTCCTTCCTTCAGGGACTCCTGCTAGAGTTCAACCAGAGCTGGACTCCAGCAAGGAAATCCTCCAAAAATGCTCTAAATAGGATATCATGTAATGAATTATCCAAAACTCATCAAATTTGAGATGCAAGATGGCACTGCCCATATTTATACTGAGCTACAGGCACGAACTGAGACTCTGCAGGCAAACAAACATGTATAGTCACCTTAGTGCAGTTTCCACTGAAGGCAGTTTAGAAACATCTCCAGTGTGGTAGGAGATTCCCTGCCAGGAATGAATAGATTTGTTTTGAACTTAGTGTACAGACACCTGGATTATACTTTGGATCATGCTATGGATTGAATTGTGTCCCCACAAAGATATGTTTTATAATCCTAACTGCCGGTACCTTAGAATGTGACTGTATTTGGTACCAGGGTTGTGGCAGATGTAATTAGCTAAGTGGAAGTTATGTTGTAAGGTGGCTTCTTAACTTAATATGACTGATGTCCTTATGAAAAGAGGGAAAATTAGGCACACAGAGGGAAGATGGTCATATGAAGACAGAAGCAGAAACTAGAGTGATGCCGTCAGAAGCCATGGAATGCCTGAAGCCACCAGAAGCTGGATGAAGCAAAGGAGGATTCTTAAAGGCTTAAAAGGCAGCATGGCCCTGCTGACACCTTGATTTCAGAATTCCAGTCTCTAACACTGTGAAACAATAAATTTCTCTTATTTTGAGCAGCCAGGTTTGTGGTACTTTGTTACAGTGTCACAGGATACTAGTACATATCATGACATTAACCAGCTGTTTGCCTGTTTTGCCACTTTAAATGGGAGTAAAAGACTTCATAGGTAGTGGCGAATGAGCTTTCTGATTTAAGTAGTGCATTTCTCTCTAAGGGCAAGAAAAAGAGGAGTATCACTTGTTTTGAGTCTTGCCAAATTTAATCACAACTCCTTAAGAGATTAAGTGCAGTCGGCAAAACATATTGTTAGCAAATGACATAAAAATGTTAGTTCTTTGAACAAAGAACTGGCTAAGTCCAGTGACCAGCTGGAAAGCAAAGTCCTGAAGACACCCACTGGGTCTGTGAGCACCCTCCTCACAGCAGTCTTAATGTAATTGGCTGAAATCCTGATCCTGATCAGAGGGTGACTCTGAGGGTATTTTTATGTTGGAAGACTAAGGAAGAAGTGGGTGGATGGGATCATACAGGGAGCTCATAAACCCTTAGCCACAGTGCTGATACCCTTAGCTACCTGCCTGAGGGCATCTACAGATTTAAAACATTAAGTAGAATCAGCTGCTCACCAGGGGTTTCCACTTACTCAGCTCTGCTTGGCAGAGGTCCCTATATTTAAGTCAGCCCCCCCCCCCCCAGTCATAACCAGTAAAGAGTCCTAGGGCATGGAAATTTGATATTTTTGAAATCCACAGGCAGCATTGGAATAGGTAAATACAGGATGCAAAGATAAATAATTGAAAGAATAAGAAAAAATATTTTTTAATAATAGGCTGGTGTTCAGTCCATTAGGAAGGCAGAAATGAATGATACAAAAGGAATTCGTAAGCACCAGTATGCACCTGAGATAGGAATCCCTATGGCATATAACTGGGAGAGAGAATTGGTGTTAGAATGTTCATGAAAGCAACAAATATGAGAAGCACCAAATTCTGATGGAAAAGATCCTAAATGCATGCCTTCAATCTACATGAGCACTCACTGTGGATGTGTCTTCCTCCTAGATTTAGATTTTCACATATCTCTGATTCATAGATAGCCTCACCAAAACCTTACAAACTTATTTACATAACAAAACATACCCCAATAGTATATTTTACTCTAGCATGAACTCCTTGGTGGCTTGCTGCTCACCCTAAGTAGGCAGGTTCATCATGACTGTGTCCCACCAAGAACGCTGTTCTGGAAGTTCAGAGACTTCCACCTGAGTTTTTTTGGGAACCAGTCTAATGAGGATGTGTGAATCAAGAGGCCCACCTTCTACTTTGACTTTCTCCCATCTCTTCTCCAACAGAAGCCAAACTAATCTTTCTAAAGCATAGATCAGATCATGTCTACCACTACTCAGAATTCTCCCAAGGCCTGCAATTATACTTAGAACAAAATACTGTATCTTCACTGTAACCCATCTAGACTTCAATGGCAGGGTTCCTCCTGCCCATATGACATTAGCTCTTACCCCTTCACTTCATTATTTGACATTATTCATTATTTGACACACCTAGGCATTTCTTGCTTCAGAGAAGAATGCTTGTGATCTATATTCTTGGAATTATCTTCCAGATATTCACATAGACTTAGTTTCCTTTCTAGTCAAACTCTCCCTAACCTCAGTATCCAAAAGTGTAACTTGTTCCTATCTTGTCATAGAAATTATCACTCCCTAACATTAGGTTAAGAGGCAAACAGATGCACATATTGTTTTATCCCACTGCACTGTCAGCTCTCTGAGGGCAGATACTTTATCAGATTCCTCATCTGGGGACATCCTTGGCTCCTAGGACAGTGTCAGGCACATGGTAGGGACCTCAATAAACATTTTCTGCATAAATGGATGAATGAATGGATGAATCAATAGGGTGTTGAGATATAGAATCATAGCTTAAAATAACTGGTATCATTGAGATCTTCTGTCACAAACCCTGCATTTCATGTAGCCTTAGGGCTTAATGTACTAGAAATTTATGTGACTGTAGGCATATACTCTCTCTTTCGTTCACTCACTCACTCACTCACTCACTCATATATAAGAACATTCAACATATAAGAATTATGGACTTGTGGGCGCCTGGGTGGCTCAGTGGGTTAAAGCCTCTGCCTTCAGCTCAGGTCATGATCTCAGGGTCCTGGGATTGAGGCCTGCGTCGGGCTCTCTGCTCCGAGGGAGCCTGGTTCCTCCTCTCTCTCTGCCTGCCTCTCTGCCTACTTGTGATCTCTCTCTCTGTCAAATAAATAAATACAATCTTTAAAAAAAAAAGAATTATGGACTTGTGAAGGTCTAACAATATGCAAGGTGCTAGGGACAACTGGTGAGCAGATAAAACTGGTGCTGGCTCTCATGGAGTTTACATTATATTAGAGGCATGCCTAGTCAATTTAAAAGGTAAACAAATGAATAAACAAAAAAATGCTAGGTAGTTATATAAGCTATGGATAAAATAAAACAGGAAAATGGGAAAGAGGGTGGCAGGAAGTATGCTTAACCCAGGGTGCAAGTTCTTTCAGAGGAGATTTTTTTGGATGAAAACATACTTGGTATTTTCTTTAAGGATACTTTTCAGTAAAGATTCTCTCATGAGGTATTTAACTGGGAACAAGGAGGCTAAGACATTAAGGTACTGGCTCTTCAGTGAATTTAACTGTATGACCCTGGGCAAGTCACTTAACTTCTATGTGTTTCAGTCTTCCTATCTTGTAAAATGAGGATTTAATTCACAGTATTGTTGTGTAGCTTAATTAGTTACTATCTCTAAAGCATGAAAGGTTCTTGAAGAAGGTACTATATAAATACAAAATAATATCATTAAAATCGGCTTCTGAAAAACAAAAACAAAAACAAAACCTGAATGAGGAGAAGAAGATGGCCTTGTGAAGACATCCAGGCAGAAGAAAAATCAATTGCAAAGTCCCTGAGGCAGGAATAAACTTTAAGTATTTGAGGAACAGAGAGCAGCCATTGTGGCCAGAACCAGTTAGCAAGGTAATCATATTGCTCAGTAGGGAAAGGCTTCAGTGAGCAAGCAAGTGCCAGAACTTAAGGGATCCGGTAAGAAGTCTCTGTATTCTAACCTGTGAAATGTGCATGAGACTGCTTATATTATAGGGTTCTTTCAGGGATCAAGTAAGATAATTTATGCCATGCACACAGCATATAGCTAAACACAGTGTAATTGGAAACTAAAATTATTCTAGCATTAATGCTTTGCTAAAAACAACGTATAGGCTTCTGTAACTATGGTATTTTCTGTTATATTCTAAAACTACAGAAATGTGTTATCAGGTTGGAATTAAATTTGGCTGACTGAATCACTGATGGTTTCTTATTTCTGGTGCAATGCTAGGCCCATAGTTGGCATTCAAGGAGTGCTTCTTGACTAAGCTAATAAGTTAATTGATAGATTCTTGGGGAAATTTAGACTGATGACTAAGTGAGGTTTAAGAAGAACCATATAACCTTTATTATAATACTGTTTAATAATCTTGTAAGAACAGAATTTGCTAATAAAATTTCCTTTGTAAGAAAAAAAGACATATAGCCTTCAATATTTATGGTAAGTTTTGTTGTCCAGACTGGGTATGCCAGGACTTCTGTCCCAATGAGAAAGTTGGTCTGGGAGTCTAGATGGACATCTTCTGCCTGCATTGTTCCTACTCCTCCAGTCTTCCAGTCTGCCTGCGTGTTTTCATAATGTTCATTTATTTTAACATAGATACAAATGGAGAACTAGGCAAGTGTCACTGGGAATTAATATTTCTGCTTGCTACAATCAAGCTTCGGGCCATTATGTAGCTGAAGAAACTTTTAAAATGAAATGCTTATATGGGAATAAAAGAGGAGGGAAGACCATAAGAAATCAGGAATCTTCCAGTCTTGGGTTGGTAAGATAGGAGTCAAACCCCAGGGTCCAAAATTAAAATGGCTCTTTACCAATCTTGGTCAAAATCTGTCATCACTCAGAGAGATTCTGACCTCTCCTTACTCTCAAAATGGTGAACCTTGCCCTTAACAGCAGTTCAAGATGGATGGTTCAAAGAGTGTGGGAGCAGGTATTGGAAGGATTGTTAGTCAGGTGTGCTGGGCTTAGGACTACTCATGGAATAGCACAACACCCTTCACTAAGTCCTTCAAGTTGCCAAAATAAAGACTGTGTCCTCTGTTTGAATTCTCTCCTTTGTCCAGCTTCTTTGGCTTCCATTCTGTTCCTGAGTGCACCAAGTCTGTTCCTTTTTTATAGCTTTTACATGTGGTTTTACCTTTGTGTAACTGGTTTCTTCTTAACATTTTTGATTTATCCCCTCCTCAGAAAGAACTCCCAGACTAGACTTTTTTTTAAATACCCATTTGATTTTTTTTCTTTCATCCCCATTTGACTTTCTGCCTAATGCTTATCACAGCATTGAATTATTTTTTTTCTTTCATTTACTTGCTAACTGGCTGTTTGCTCCCATAAAATTGTGTGCCACATAGGAGAGTGACTGATTTGTTTTCCATTGTCCCCTAAGACCTAGAAGCGTGACTGACACCTAATAATTATTTGTTCAATGAATGAATGGATGAATGAATTAAGAAAAACAAATCCAGAATTTGAGCTTGTATAGGTAAACAAAAGAAATTATTGCTGGAGAGATATGAGGTATCTCATACAATTATAGGCAGAGTTAAACATGTGGGGCATAGAAGGTACAGAGGGATGTCTGGGTCTCTAGAACCAGGGATTTGAATGTTGCCAAGACATTTTCTATCTATTCTCTCTGCATCATTCTATTTCACTGTGGATACTTTCTCCACATAGCAAGCAACAAGACCATAGACAGCTACTGAGGTTCAAAACTTATAAATTCTGGCCTTGAAAAATAAATGAACCCCTTGTAAAATTTCTCAGGCAAGAAATCTGATTTGATTGATTTGGGACCAGGGGTTTGGCTTAGATGAGAACTTACTGACTACTATTTGAACTAGGTGGTAGATGGAGATGGAGTAGTTTCCAAACTGGAGAAAAATTGGAAAGAGATGTTTGCTACATTGGGCTTTGACACGTGAAAAGATGGTAAAATCTGAATAACTACATATGGAGATGGGAATGAGAAAAAATCTATCAGAGGGAAAAGCAGAGGAGACTGGAATTAGAAAAAATAGATTAGAAATCCTCTGCAATAGTCTAGATAGAAGGCAGTGCACACTTTCATTATCCATATCCTTATCCTTCCTATACAGTATCATGGGCTTCTATATCATTGGGGAACACAATGCTAACAGGCAGGAGTGAGGTGAAAGAGAGTGAATCAGTGAAAAGAGGAGAACTAAAAACTGGATGTGTTTTGGGCTGCCACTACTTTGTATTAAGCACACTGTTCAGTATTGGAGTGCCATATTCCAGGAGGCTGTGCAAATAATGCCTTCTTAGTCAGTGTATTTGAGCACAGAATGGAAAGATAATTTATCTGCTAAACCTCTCTTTCCTTGTTCAAAATTATCCCCATGTGACAGTAACTTCACTGCACTTCCAGATTGTAATGCATGGACTTCTCATGCTTTAATACCAACAAAGAGCCTCTGAGAATAAGGCAATCCAATGAGATTGAGAGGGTATGGACTGACATAAAACATGTCTGTGGCAGCACCAAAATGGAATGAAGAATAGCTGGAAGAGAAGAGTAAGGGTCTGTGAGAATGTGTGATAGTTGGATGGAACTTACAAACTGATTGAATATGGGGGTTGAAAATAGATTAAGAAGTTGAGATAATTCAAGAGTTCTCCATGAAGAGCTTCCCAGCATCTTGGGATGTATTAAGTTACCTTGTTACCTTCTCCCTAAATTCCGATTTCTCTGCTCAAGATGTTATATTAAGATTTGATTTCAGGATCTTGGAGCTTCACATTTCCTACCCACTTGGTAAACCCTGTTATTATTGACAAGTAACAAAAGCCAAGGCCTGGTTTTCTTTGCAGAGCAAGGGCTGGACAAACTGGACCACAGGGGCAGAAGAAATTCAGGTATCTGAAAGACAGATAAAAGCTGAAGTTGTATAAAAGAAAACACCAGGGGGCGCCTGGGTGGCTCAGTTGGTTAAGCTACTGCCTTCAGCTCAGGTCATGATCCTGGAGACCCGGGATTGGCCTGCATCCGGCTTCCTGCTCGGCGGGAAGCCTGCTTCTCCCTCTCTCAGTCCCTTTGCTTGTGTTCCCTCTCTAGCTGTGTTTCTCTCTGTCAAATAAATAAATAAATAAAATCTTTTAAGAGAAGAAAGAAAAAGAAAGAAAAAGAAAGAGAGAAAGAAAGAAAGAAAGAAAGAAAGAAAGAAAGAAAGAAAGAAAGAAAGAAAGAAAGAAAAGACCAGGAGATCCTGGTGTTAATGTTCTGACCATAAGCCATGACTGCAGGAGTTGGCAGAAAGCTCTGGGTGCAGCTTGTCTTTGTCTCTTGATGGGTTTCCTGTAATGACCACAGCTTCTGTCTGGGCATATCAGGAACACTGAAGGACATCAAGATAGTCAGCTTCTTATTCTTCCAGAGAATGGAATGGGTATTATCCATGGGCAGAAGATATGGACAATAGGGAAGGGAAACCAAAGGTGGCATAGTAATTGTTCCATACCTCTACAATTAAAAGGTAGTGTTTTATACACATACTCTCATCCCCTATCATGCAGTTAATGTTAACAAATAATAATAATAATTAATAATAATAATAAACTACAATAAAATAATGAGAATCTGTTTTCTTAACAACTTTGGTGAGTTAGGAATTACAAATAACTAGCACTTCTTGTGATTTCAAATTTTAGAGTATGGTGAAAAAAATGATTACAAAAACTGAAACATTATTGCCTTCGTTGAGCCAAAAACCTTGTTAAATTGCTGGGGAAACAAAGTAGGATCATAGGGCATTGACTGGCAAGAGACAAGACTTCAAAATAAGAAAATATTGGGGCACCTAGGTGGCTCAGTCATTAAGCATCTGCCTTCAGCTCAGGTTGTGATCCCATGGTCCTGGGATCCAGCCCCATGTCAGGCTCCCTGCTCAGTGGGAAGCCTGCTTCTCCCTCTCCTACTCCTCCTGCTTGTGTTCCCTCTCTCACTGTATCTCTCTCTGCCAAATAAATATTTTTTTTAAAAAAGGAAAATATTAACATGCAGAAGTGAACAAAGGGTGGAAAGGGAAAGAATGGATAAGGGAGGAGAAAGGAGAGAACTAGGATGGTTGAAGGACATTGCAGGGTGCTCAAGAGAAGAATATTCATGAGTTTTAAAGTTTGTATTATTTGGTAGTGGAACCTCTTTTTCTTCTCAAAACTTCAGTTATGATGATGATGATGATGATAAAGTTATTATTAACCAAGTTCTTATTAAGTGCCAGTTATCATGCAAAATACATATATTTTCTCATCCAATCCTCCCAGCAGCTGTGTGAGTAGAGAAATGGAAGACTGCAAAGGTAATATGGCCTGCCCAAGGTCACTCAGCTATATATGGTAGAGTTAATCTTCCAACCCAGTTCATCTGGTTCCAGAATTTGCTCTCTTAGCCACTTCCTCTTCTAATATGCCACACGCCCAAAGGCCATCTGTGTGTGTGTGTGTGTGTGTGTGTGTGTGTGTGTGTGTGAGAGAGAGAGAGAGAGAGAGAGAGAGAGAGAGAGAGAGAGAGAGAATGTGTTGTCAGAAGAATAAGACACTGGCTAAAGGAGACAGAAAATTGAAGATATATGTGATCACAAGTTGGACGCTCCATGAACACTTGCAGAAATGTGAGGCTGAAGTTGATCTTTTACCTGGGCACGGTATAGAGATTATTTTCTCTGGATTCTATATGTCAAAGAGACCTTGGATGATAACTAGTTTGCACTGCTAGATGAGAGTTCTCAACATCTGCCATGAAAAGAAAGTGCTATTGAGCACAGCTGTGAGAATTATTGCAAGAAATTTGTTAGCAATAAAGTATCAGTGTTTGTATATGATTTATTTCTTGTGTAAATGAAAGCAGATTTGATTTGTTCCCTATAGCAACACTATTTTTATCGATATGCATTCTGATTCACTTCTAGAAATAAGAGAGAAAAGGTGCACTAGCGTTATGAATTGTAACTCTCATTCTATTTTGCCTAAGTTGCTGCCTGTGGCCCAAATTGGATATGTAAACATTATCCATCACAGGTGTCTTGACATGAAAGTAGTTTGAGAAAAATTTGACTGGGCAACTGTTGTGTAATTGAAAGAATTCCCCTCCACTAGCTCCTGGATTACTTCAAAGGCTATACAGCCCCCAGGAGAAACAATGACATTAGAAATTTGCTCTGGGTTCATCTACATTATAATTCCACATTGCCATTCATTACCATTCATTCACTTCCAGATGATGTTTAATTCCTGCCACATACAGAAATGCAAAGTGTGAAATTGCCCCCACTCTGGAAAAAAATAAATGGTGGTAAAGGTAATTCTGACTTTAATTGGTTAAGAAATTGAAACTTGTCATACACATAGACGCATAACATTTTGTTTATTCTTGTGATATTTCTGCAGCTGTTCAGGATCAAGGCCACAGCCAAAGAGAAAGAAGTTCATTCCTCTAAACCACTGTGGCTTTCTTATCTAGATTAAGAGCCTTGATGGGAGGATGCCTATTAGTGTACCCCTGTAATGGGATGGGCTACTCCCAGATCTGCCAATCTCATCCCCACCTGGGGCTCATTTGGATTTCAGAGGCAAGACATGGCTGGAGCAACCAATGCTTATCCTCTAATCCCAAACCACTCTAGCAGCTTAGCAGCCATCTAATCCAACCATGAGTCCCTTTTATCCCTGCCAGCTCTGAGCCTAGGAGTGGTCATGGTTGGGCTGTGAGCTGGAACAATCAGTTAGGTCTGTTTTAACATGGCTTTATTTGGGAATCATAATACTCACTTAGTTGATAAAAAGGCATTTTGAGAGGGTGCTTCTGAGCAGGTGTTGGCAAAATATTTTCATTCTGGGAGACAAAGGCAGCATTATTGGCAGAAATAATTTCTTTCTTCCTCTCCCTTCCTCCCTTGCTTTCATTCTTCTTCCCTCATTCCTTTTGTTCACTTGCTCAAATAAGCATTTGTGGTATAATAAGAAATATACATTTGGTCTTTGTCCCTGAAGCCCTAGCTCAGAGCTCCTAAAACTCTTGGAATTCCCTGAGTAAATGAAGCGTCTTTTGTTATTCATAACAAGCCCCTTCCAACTAGATTTGAATTTATGCTAATAAGGTGATACTTGGATAGTCCCTAGATAGTTGGATAGTTCCTAGATAGCTTCAGGGTGGAAGCTGGTCTCCAGCAACACCAAGCTTTGTTTACAGGTTTGGAATTTTCAGCTCCAGACCCTGCCCTCTTGGGGACTGAAGATTGAGTTCAATCACCAGTGGCCAAATGATTTAACCAATCAGGCCTATGTAAAAAAACTTTCCTTTAAAAAATAGAGATATTTTCTATTATATTTCTATTTATCTATTTATAATATATATTTCTATTTATATTCCCTAAAAGAGAGTTTGGAGAGTTTCCAGGGTGGTGAACACATTGCAGTGCTGGGAGAGTGCACTCCTGGAGAGTTATGAAGCTCTGCTCACCACCACCATCCCCACCTTCCTCATACTTTACCCTATTCATGTGTTCCATTTGGCTGTTATTGGGTTGTATCCTTTACACTAAACCAATAAATGTAGGAAAAATGTTTTCCTAAGTTCAATGAGTCATTCTAGCAAGTTATTGACCTTGAAGAGGGGGTCACTGGAACTTTCAATTTATAGCCAATCAGGCAGAAGTATGGTGGTCTGGGACTTGTCACTGACATCTGAAGTTGAGGAAACAGACAGTCTTATGGGACTGAGCTTTTAAACTGATGGTATCTGAAGCTAACTCCAGATATATAGTGTCAGTATTGAATTGCACTATTGGACACCAGTTGGTGTTAAAGGATTAAAGATACTTATTGAACATCAAGTGTGTCTGTAGTGCTGTTAACTGGGAATGAAAATATGAATGAAACCAAACTCCTATCTCTCTTTCATTGTTAATAGCCTTGAAGATGTTAATGGAGTCCAGAATGTGTGAATATGTCTACATCAAAGAAGGATTCAGGAGGTACTATTGATATAAATCAAAGCCTGGCTAGAAGATTTCCAGGTAGAATGGAAAATAGCACTCAATCAAAAAGAATATCTGACCAAATTCTGACATTTGACAGAAATATCCTTGGGGAAAGTCCCGGTAACTGGAATGTGGGGACTAGCCAGGAGTGCCTGGTGAGACAAATGGGGACTTACATGCCAGGTCTACTGGTTTGTACTTTATCCTGGGGATAAGGAGACTAATGAGAAGGTATATTGGACATTACACCGAGTCAACCTGCTATCCTCCCAGTCAACTTTTTACTCTAGCTATTGCCACAGCAACCACCCTCTCACAGCTGTAAGCAGTTAACATGTTGCTTTGCCTGTATCATGAATACCTTTTTTTCTCTTCCCCATTGTTCTTATTGGATACTATAAAATGTCTTTATTTTATTGGTCTTTCTTTCTTTCTTTTTCTTTCTTTCTTTCTTTCTTTCTTTCTTTCTTTCTTTCTTTCTTTTCTTTTCTTTTCTTTTTTTATTTTGTTATGTTAGTCACCATACACTATGCCAGTTGTTTTTTTATGTAGAATTCCAGGATTCATTTTTTTGCATATAATGCCCAATGCTCCATGTAATACATGCCATCCTTAATACCCGTCACCAGGCTCACCAAGCTCCCTTCCAACCTCCCCTCTAAAACCCTCAATTTGTTTCTCGGAGTCTAGTCTTTCATGGTTTATCTCCCTCTCCAATTCGCGCCCCCCCTACATTTTCCCCTTCCTTCTCCTAATGTCCTCCATTTTTTTTCTTACATTCCACAAATAAGTGAAACCATATAATAATTGACTTTCTCTGCTTGACTTATTTCACTTAACAAAATCTCCTCTAGTCCCATCCCTGTTGACACAAAAGTGGGTATTCATCCTTTCTGATGGCTGAGTAATATTCCATTGTATATATGGACCACATCTTCTTTATCCATTCATCTCTTGAAGGGCAGAAGATATAAACAGATACTTCTCAAAAGAAGACATACAAATGGTTAATAGACACATGAAAAAGCATTCATCATTATTAGCCATCAGGGAAATTCAGATCAAAACCACACTGAGATACCATCTTACACCAGTTAGAATTGCAAAAAGATTGATAAGGCAAGAAAGAACAAATGATGGCAAGGATGTAGAAAAGGGGAACCCTCTTACAGTTGGTGGGAATAAAAGTTGGTGCACCCACTTTGGAAAACAGTGTGGACGTTCCTCAAAAATTAAAAACAGATCTACCCTATAACCCAGCAACTGCACTACTGGTAATTTACTCCAAAGATACAGATATAGTGAAAAGAAAGGCCATACATACTCCAATTTTGTTCATAGAAGCAATGTCCACAGTAGCCAAACTGTGGAAAGAGCAGAAATGCCCTTCAACTAAAAACACCTACATGTGTGACCTGAAAGTGTAAGGAAGTTAACAGCCCCATGGTACTATCTTTGACTGAAAGGATGCTGTAATGGCCCCCACCCTCCAGCATGTCAGAGCAGACCCTTGTCCTGTTATCTAAGCCCAGCAACTGGCAGGCACTTACCCAGCCCTCTCAAGCCCTGTGGAGAACAAAAGAAATTCCGTAAGACTGTACGCATGCAACTCGTCACGTACCCCTTGCTAACCCAAATTAGGACATATGTTGCCCTGCAAAGGCGGTTGGGGAAACGATTGGCTGCCTGCGTGCAGACCATGGCTGTCGTGTCTTAAACTAATTGGCTGTCAAGGTGAGGGCTTTGTTGTAACGGACACTGTAATAATATATAAGGCCACCCCCGGAAAAACTCGGGGCTCCCAGCTGCTGACTGGTTTGGGGTCAGGCTGTGAGTCCAAGCATGCTCAAATAAACCCTTTGCTTTTGCATGGAACCAGTCTCTCCGAGTTTTCCTTGATAGGTGCGGCGCTCCAAAGCTCCCAGCTGACTGCCCTCTTGGGCAGCAGACTTTACATTTGGAGGTTCCACCGAGATCAGGAGCTAAGGACCCCTGCCCACCTGATTAGGATCTCGCTGACAAGACCTTTCTGGGTAAGTAGGCGCCTTCTCAGTGCGATCGCTAGTTTGTTGCCGGCTTCAGGGAATCTGGTTTTGGTATGACTGTCGGATCAGGGAAGTGACCCAGGCGTGAGCCGAATCACTGTCCCGCCCGACTGTGGGGAACAGACATGTTCCAGGACCACAGGTCACAGCCCCGGGGGATGCCCCGGTGGTGGTGGAGCTCCAGGGATGCCTGGAAATCTCCTTCTGGATAAGACTTAAGTCAATCTGGTTCGGTTAAAGGGGGCCTGATCTGAATATGAAGTGTGTCTGTGTCTGTACGGTGTGTGAGTGTGTTTGTGCGACTCCACCACTTCGGCTACGGAGTCTGAGTGGGCTGCACCCTGAGTCTCGCGGGGCGTCATACGGCATAACGGTCATTTACTCCCATGGGGGTAACCTGGTCCGGGGTTTATACGGACAGATCTTAGCTAAGACGCCCCGAAGTTCCCGCGAGGGACGCGAGCAGGACAGCATCTGAAAGTGCCCAACCCTCTTGTCTTTTGTCTGGTCACCTCCTTCTAGATAAGACTTAAGTCAGCCTGTGGTTGTTTGTCTCACCGTTATTTGTGTGCTTGTCTGGTCCTCTTTCTCCCTTTTCCTTTCATTTGCCTCCTCTACTTCTCCCTACTGGCCAGGGGGCAGACTGTGTCTTCTCCTCTCTCTCTCACCCTTAACCATTGGTCGGAAGTCCGTCGTTGTGGGCATAACCTCTCTTTTTCGGTTGCAAAAGGTAAATGGCAGACCTTCTGTTCCGCTGAGTGGCCGACCTTCAACGTCGGCTGGCCCCCGAAAGGAACTTTCGATTTAGAGCTGGTCTGGGCAGTTCAAGATGTCACCTTCCATCCCGGCCCCCAGGGGCACCCAGACCAGCAGCCCTACATTCTCTTGTGGAAGGATCTATGTGAAAACCCCCCTCCTTGGGTAAAAACTTTTCTCCCCTTGCAGAAAAAAGAAATAGAGGCCAAAACCCTCCTGGTAAAAGAAAAAATGAAAACTCCCGCCTCAGTCCTTCCGCACCCCTCCACGCCGGTCCTGCCCGAATCTCAGGAGGATCTCTTCCTCCTGGATCAGCCCCCTCCATATCTCTGAGATACAGGGGGAATGGATTCTCCTAGGCCCCCCCCATAGAAACCCTCCCAGGGCTTTATCCGCCTCTACCTACCATTGAGGAGGAAACCCGGGAGGAAGCAAAACCTAAAGAAAAGGAAGGACCTCCGCAGGGGGTCTGTACCCACCGCCGCCATATCCCGGAAGACACAGGGGAGCCCCCTAAGGAGACGATGGCCCTCCCACTCAGGCCCTATGGGCCCATGATTGATGATGGTGACGGGGGGCAAATGCCGGCCCTGCAGTATTGGCCTTTCTCCACCTCTGATCTCTATAACTGGAAAAATAATAACCCTACTTTCTCTGAGGATCCTTCTAGGTTAGCAGGACTCATTGAGTCCATCTGTAACTCTCATCAGCCCACTTGGGATGATTGTCAACAGCTTCTAAACGTCCTCTTCACTACTGAGGAATGGGACCGAATTCTCATGGAGGCCCGAAAAAATGTTCCTGGGGCTGATGGATGACCTACAGCCCTTGCTAATCTCGTTGACGATCGGTTCCCGTTGAGCCGTCCCAATTGGGATCCTAACACCTTACAAGGTAGGGAGCATCTATCCATCTATCGCCAGATTCTACTAGTGGGTGTCCGGGCGGCTGCCAGGCGCCCAACTAACTTGGCCAAGGTAAGGGAAATAAGTCAGGGCCCTGACGAATCTCCTACTAGGTTCCTAGAGAGACTTATGGAGGCTTATTGTAGATACACCCCATTCGATCCTGAGTCTGAAGAACATAAAGGGTCCGTAGCAATGGCCTTCATAGGGCAATCTGCAGCTGACATTCGTAGAAAGCTGCAGCGGCTAGACGGTATACAAGATCTGACTCTGCGGGCCCTAGTAAAGGAAGCAGACAAGGTGTTTCACAAGAGAGAAACCCCAGAAGAAAAGGAAGAAAGAAAGGAAAGGGAGAGACAGGAGAGGGAGCAAGAAAGAGAACAGAGAGAAGAAAAATGAGAACAAAAAAGAAACAAAACCATGGTCAAAATAGTAGCGGCTGCGGTAAAATCAAACCCTGCACCTGGGGGACCTAAAAAACCTCATCAGGGACAGGGAACTGGCCCCCAGCTGCAACAACTGGTCTCATATCAATGTGTCTACTGTAAGGAAAGAGGGCATTGGGCACGGGAGTGCCCCAACAAAAAAAAAAAAAGGGAAAAAATAAGCCTGTCGACATGTTGGCACTTGAGGACTAGGGGGGTCTGAGCTTGAGCCCCCTCCGCGAGCTCAGGGTAAACTTCCAAGGGGACCCCCATAGATTTCGAAGTGGATACAGGGGCCACATTTTCAGTCTTGCAGGCTCCCTTGGGAAAGTTATCTTTTAAGCGATCCCTTGTGCACGGGGCAAACGGGAACAGTTATAGGCCATGGACCACCAGACGAACCATGAACTTAGGGAAGGGGGAGATCCAACACTCTTTCCTGATCATCCCCAATTGCCCGGCCCCCCTGCTAGGAAGAGACCTACTGACCAAGTTGCAGGCCAGCATTGCATTTGAACCGACAGGACCCAAAGTTTCCTTTCAAAACCCTCTAGTTGGCCTTCTAGACCCTGAAAACACCCCGATGACCACAATCCTAACCCTAGCACCGGAAGAGGAATACCGACTGTACCAATCTCTGGCCACAAGCCCACCCTTGACGAGCAATGTTAATGCCTGGCTGGCCCAGTTCCCTCAGCCCTGGGCCGAGACGGCTGGACTTGGACTAGCTTCACACCAGTCTCCGGTGGTAGTCACCCTAAAAGCCTCGGCCACCCCAGTACGGGTCAGGCAGTATCCAATGAGCAAGGAAGCTAGAGAGGGGATCTGGCCCCACATAAGAAAATTGTTTCAGCAGGGAGTGTTGGTGTCTTGCCAGTCGGCCTGGAATACGCCCCTGCTCCCAGTAAAAAAAACAGGGATGGGAGACTACCGCCCCATGCAGGACCTCTGAGAAGTAAATTGCAGGGTGCAGGACATCCACCCCACAGTACCTAACCCGTACAATCTACTTATCTCCTTAGGTCCAAATCGAACCTGGTATACGGTGTTAGACTTAAAGGATGCTTTCTTTTGCCTGCCGTTGCACCCCACCAGCCAACCTCTGTTTGCCTTTGAGTGGACCGATCTGGAAATAGGGCTTTCTGGCCAACTCACCTGGACTTGCCTGCCGCAGGGGTTCAAAAATTCCCCCACCATCTTTGATGAGGCCCTCATAAGGACCTCGGGGTGTTCCATCAGGAGAACCCTAATATAACTCTGTTACAGTATGTGGATGACCTATTGCTGGCCGCAGCATCAAAGGAGACTTGTGAGTATGGGACATGAGCACTGCTCGCTGAATTGGCCAGGCTGGGGTACCGAGCTTCCGCCTGAAAAGCTCAGCTGTGTAGCTAAGAAGTCACTTTCTTGGGCTACACTATCAGGGATGGACGTAGATGGCTTACGGAAGCTCGGAAAAAAACTGTGGTCCAGATCCCGGTTCCAACCTCCTGCCGACAGGTCCGAGAGTTTTTGGGGACCGCTGGTTTTTGCAGACTCTGGATACCTGGGTTTGCCTCCCTACCTGCCCCATTATATCCTCTTACTAAGAGTGGAACCCCTTATGAATGGGGACCCGAACAGCAGCAGGCCTTTGATGACATCAAAAAAGCCCTCCTCTCAGCACCAGCTTTGGCCCTCCCTGATGTAGAAAAGCCCTTCACTCTGTTCATAGAGGAAAGAAAAGGGGTAACAAAAGGAGTACTGACCTAGACTCTGGGACCATGGAAATGACCTGTGGCCTATCTGTCCAAAAAAACTAGACTCAGTAGCCAGTGGGTGGCCCCGTTGCCTGAAGGCAGTCACGGTGGCCCTCCTACTCAAAGTATCGCATGGTTTCACTTACTTGCGGTGCATGAGGGGTAAACTGGAGGACAGTGGGAGAAGGAAAGTAAATGGGAACTAGGGTAATCTAGGGAGAGAAACGAAACAACAGAGACTTTGGACACAAAAACAAACTGAGGGACTTGGAGGGAGGGGGGGTGGAGGGATGGGAGAGCCTGGTGGTGGGTACTGGGGACACCTAAAGCGTGGAGCACTGGGTGTGGGGAATGGGGAGTGAATCTTGGAACACCGGAAAAAAAATTTTAGTAACAATAAAAAAAAAGAGTTATTGAGCTATATGGAATATGGCATATTACAAAAAAAAAAAGAGACGCGGATAGGCTTACTCTGGGGCAAAAACTAACCATTATTGCCCTTCATGCGCTGGAAAGTGTAATTCACCAGCCGCCTGATAGGTGGCTCACCAACGCCCGTATCACCCACTACCAGAGCATCTTGCTGGACAAAGACAGAGTCGCTTTTGGCTCCCCAGCTGTCCTGAACCCAGCCACGCTGCTGCCAGATGAAACAGGGGGGCCCGTCCTACACACCTGCCAAGAGATCCTCGCTGAAGAAGCGGGTATACGGCGGGACCTAAAGGACCAACCCCTCGTGA